>NW_019059587.1:490428-505267 GCF_000696155.1 Zootermopsis nevadensis | reverse complement strand
GTAATGGTGAAGTGTTGTGTTTTCTTCGCGGTACGGACTGAATTCTTAAATATTATGTACGCAGTGCGTGTCTCATTATAAACAGCGATTATTTCCTTAAACAGCGTTAACCAGTTGATCTTCGTAATGGTGAAGTGTGGTGTTTACTTCGCGGTACGGACTGAATTCTTAAATGTTATTTACGCGAGCTTCAAACTGCTAATCGGCTGAATACAGCTGTGTAACTAATTTACAATGTCCCAAAAGCTCTAGCAAATTAAAGTCTTAAAAGCAGGGTTATAATGTTTCACCCGGCATAAGCCGTGGAGCGAGATAATCGGTAGGTGTATTGCGTCATACAGTATCCACGAGACCCCATCCAGCATCCAGAGCAACAAGCATGAAGGTTAGTTAAGCGGTGTCAGGGCAGAGGACAGACAGTAGGCAGGTCAGAACAGCTGCCACGCCAAATGTCAAAAGTCAACCAAGAGCATAGAACACTCTAGCGTCAGCAGAATTATTCCCCAATCAGCGAACTGCACAAAAGAGTAAAACGCGATTATAACGCTGTACCAGACGTTCAGGAAAGCGGGTAATTTATCTAATGATGCACGACGGCCGACATAATCTAATAGGAAAACCAAAAATTTTGAATTCCTTACCCCAACATTGACGTTCGCTTATACTATACAGAAACCAAATCTCTTCACGTGCGAAACCGGAAAATATTTTTCATATTACATGTACCAGAGTCCTCGATAAAGCTGACAGAATCTTTTCGTCAAGAAATTCCCCGCCTTTTATGGAACTCGATGGTTCGTTACCATTCACGAGAGCCCGCAAACCGAGCCTGCTGAATCCAATTCACAATAAAACCAAAGGCGTAAGAGACACAAATAACGCCCACAAAATTTTGGCAGGAAAATAATTTAGAGGTCCAAGTTACTTATTTATTATTATTATTATTATTTAGTGTTCTGTCTGACGACAGGTCCATATGAACAGGATCCTTCCATCCTTTTCTCGGACTGGGACCTGTTCATATACGTTCTTGGCAGATGATCCAGAAGTGGTTTGCCATTGCCTTCTTCTGTGTGTGAATGGAGTAATTGTTGGGATGCCACGGAGGAAAACTCCGTGTTGCCTAGACCACGGCCTTGCCCAACACAAGTTATAAATTCGGGCACCGCCGGGAATCGAACCCGAGACTGGATTCGTCTGGCTTAGGATATGACCTGGTGACAGGGTCTTGTGAACACGGTAACAAACCATCGGGTTCCATAAAAGGCAGGGAATTTCTTGATTAACTGAGCGCACTTTTAGCTTCTCGAGGACTCTGACCCATGTCCAATTTTTGGTATAACACCACATTGGATTTTACTTAATTATTCATTCACAGTTCATTTGACGAAACTGTTTCACTAGTTCAGACTATACAGAGTCGATTTTACTTACTAAAACAATACACGTATTTATTAAAATATTCTTCTAGAAGTTGCTTGAACATTATACTTTTAATTTAATTAAATTTTCTTTGTTTTTCGCTCCACTCCACCAGAACTGGTTTTAAGCGATTCTCACATAAAATTGTGAAAAATAACCCATAGGAAATAAAAAAAACACCCTTGAACTCGTACACGTGCCACAAGCGGCGCCACCGTAGCGAAATATGACGTAACATTAAAAGGATTTCATCTTCTTAAAGTTAAGTTTCTTTCCTTCACCTGCTACATATATTCTTGGTCCCAAACATTTATGGCACAAGTTGATGGCTGTCTTCTGGGTTGTAGCGCCGTGTAGTCTGGTAGAAGTTTACCAACATTTCAGAGGTCCTCGCTGCCTCCTTCATCAGGGCGACAGCCATCTTCGAACTCATCGCAGTGAGATCCTTAAATCCTATTTATGACGTCATCCCATAACTAAAGTGTTTTCAACTATTATGCTTCAGTCCTACACATAACCCACATTAAATTTCGTATGTATACGTAATAGTCGCCCTGATATATCACAAGTAGCTAACCATAAATTCCGTGTGTTTGCGATTGAAAATTTTTGTTCTTTTTGTCTAAGTGTATGAGAACAAAGCTGAGAGTGTTTCAAGGAAATACATCGAAAAACATGAAATCTGTGAGGTAATAAGTCTTAAAACAAGAGAATATACGAAGCAAACCTTCCTTTATATGAGCCTATCTTAACAGATATAAAACTTCTAAATTAACACGTTAAATCCCAGTGGTAACTATGTGTACCACATGCTTTAACAATAAATAATTCTGCATTTTTTTAAATTCAAGTGTATTAATGGGTTTCGTATGATTCTCACTAAACAGCGGTTATTTCCTCAAACAGCGTTGAGCGATTGATTTGTGTAACGGTGAAGTGTGGTGTTTTCTTCGCGGTACGGACTGAATTCTTAAATATTAAATCGGGATTCGTTTGATTCAACGTCGTGGGGATTTGTATGTCGGTATCAACATTTTCAGAGTAACGCAACTTCCAAATGTGGGTTGTAAATGCCTGTGTCTTCCGCTCACAAATCCACCCATACCAGCGTTTCGGGGAAGCCATCGGCGTCTGGCGTCCAACTCACTCGCCTCCTTGAACGACAGAGGCGGTCAGACAGACGTACACTTCCAACGTAGGCATTATTGATCTCAAAACGGCAAGGTAACAAATGTCGGGGTTGGAACAGAGAACGGGATGGGGGTTGGGGGGGGGGATGTTCTGAAACTGAGATGAAGCGCGCGCAGACCTCCCAGCTGCTGTCGGTACAGAAGAATAACCACCATCGGACACAGTTGATACCTTACCCCGCGACCATCACTTGTAATTAACACAACAAATCAGCCCGGTGACGTAAAACTTTGTGCAGTGAGAAAACAACACGCTAACATCTATTCTTCTGTCAGAAAAATTAAAATAAAATGTCCAACTGATATACAAAATATAAAGCTCAAATTTATGATACTGTTATGATATATATGTAATAACCTCGTTTAAAAAAATATATATATATTAATTGTTTCAAATAGCTTTTATGGTGCTGTGGTTCATATTTCAAAATGTTCTGTGTTATCGTCTGGTTACCAAGGTAATCATATAACTCCGTTTAACTGTGATGGTACTGGAAATAGTTTCATGGTTGTCTCGTATTGATTTATATTTCTTACGATTCCGAAACAAAAACACAAAGCTCGTTGTTATTCCAAGAAACAAACAAGACAAAAAGTGTGCTTCAAGAACGTAATATAAACATAAACATAACAATTAGCTGTGATTTCCCTTAGCTGTAATTTCGCAAATGTGTTGTTTGTCGCCTTAAAATAGAAATATCACATATCTTCGTTTAAAAATCTTCGAAGGTGGAGTTATACAAACATCTATATTTCGTAAGAAAGAGATATATATATACGTATAAGCAAGAAAGAGCTTAAAATAAGTGATATGAGTCCAAGTTACTTAATTATATATTTTTCCAATTGTAAATAATGTTATTAGTATCCGGGCCATAATCCTTTAAACCATCTCGTTTATAGCCGAACCCTTCTGAACTCGTTCTTCCAAGCATAGGAGAATAATTGTTATTTTCTAGTCATGTTCAATGTGAGATTAAACTTCTAGTTTTTTGTATAAATCCAGTGTGCAGAGTAGCTATTAAATTTACCTAATAACAAGCGTTTTAATTTCGAATTAAATCGCGATTTTTTAAAAGCCTGAATTTCCAGTGTCCTGTGATTGGTTTGTGGTGTTAGTTTTGTGAATGGAACTTTAAGTGATAAATTGTCAATAAAAACTGCAAAGTGGATTTTTAACAGATAACACAGAATCTTGTGATAATTTCCTGTGACATTTAAAAACGCGTTTCAGTATACTGTATACCAATTTATACCACCGCGGTGTGATACGGCTGTGAGTAAAGCGAGTTATAATTTTTACGTAATCGGCGGAGATGACGATGGAAAACAAGGCGGCTGATATCGACAGGGTTATGGACGAAGACGAACAGATTGTGATGGAAACGACTCGGATGAGGCCCTACCTCGACTTATGGGACGTAAGTATTCACATTGCATCCTTACGGCTCGCTGGCCAAAACATTCGTACGCGTCCACACAAGAAAATCCGGGCAAAGTGTAAAAAAAACAACAAATAATTGTCATTCAACTGCATGTTGTTCCTAAACCCAAAATACTCGATGGAAAGATCCTATTTAGAAACGTAAGAAGACTTTTCTAGCAAAGTATTAGTATTTACAGTCTGTTTCGTAGTAGGATCTGACATTCTCAAGGCAGTGAGTACGAAGATGTCTGTCTTATGAGTTGTAGCCCTGATGATGGAGGCAGAAAGTACAGTCGAAACCTTAGTAAACATCTACCAGACTACACGGCGCTACAACCTAAAGACAATCATCTTTGCCAATGTCTCTTGTTTGTTTTACGATCTGTTGTCACAGATCAGACATAAAAATGGCAAGTCACTTTGTCATACGATGTTCCCGGATCCCCAAATCGATTTAAAGACCGGGGTCTCGTGATTACATAAGTTAAATTTTAAGCTATTATCTGCCTTTCTTATTAAATGAATTATATTAAAATATCAAATAAGCCTACATCGACGTGTATTTCAAATACAATATTACGTAATCAACAAATCATTCGATTAACATTTGAATAGTGTGTAGCAGAACCGATTTATTGTTAAACAACTTTATTTAAACAATTACGACTGAACGTCCTGGTAGAGATATTGTCTCGGGAGACCGGCTATCCCGACATAGGAATTTCGTGGTTTTCATCAGTTCATCCAGGAAAATTTCGGGACAGTATCTTAAATCAGCCCACGACCGCTTCCTTCCACATCCTTTCCGATTCATTAAAATCTTCCTCTCATTCGACGCCATATAATTTGGCTTACTGAAAAAGCATCGTTAAATAAAATATAAATAATTAATATTAAAGAACTACTTGTAAGTTTATGTGTCGTAGAATTTGCGTAAAGTTCCTTCACGTTCGCAAAACGAAGATGCGGAGAGAATTTAATTATCCTTACATAAACAATAAAGTACATTCACTGAATCTAAAAATTGTACCGGTGGATATAAATACGCTCTCGTCAACATTTAATGAGACACAAATCGATATGGCGAATGTCAGCATCGCTCGATATTACGAGGCGTGGCGATTACAGAAAAATATAATCATGAAACAACAATTTATTATTCGTCCCTCTGATCTCTTTTGCGCGGTTTTTCAATTTCACGGAATGAACGTGCACGAGTGTTGTGTATAACAAAAAACCCTGTTTTATGGGAAATTTTCTGTTTTAAATCTTACGCTAAGAATATCTAACGATAACATGATGACGGAACTCTGGGGGAAACGGGAGGGGTGTGTGGGATGAGGAATGGTGAAGCGAGGTGTTTTCTTCGCGGTACGGACTGAATTCTTAAAATATTATTAACATGAGTTTCCGGCTTCAAAGGGTTAAACGCCAGTTCAAACCTGAAAAAAATGAAGATATTTGGAACCTAGCGGCCTTGACCTATAGGCCTACGATGATTTATATCGACATTGGTTTAGAAGGAAGACGAGGAGAAATCGCTCTCCGTCTCTCAGCTGAATTCAAATCACGTCAGTTCCACTCGGGATTCACGTCCAAAGGAATTAACAGAGTCCTCTAATTTCCTGAGCGAAGGACTTCGTGATATAACGCAATTTACATGCGACCTGCAGTACCAAATCTTATCACTTCTCCTGGAGGACAGGAAGAACACAGACCGAGCGTGTTTGAGTTCCGAGAAGAAGCTCTGGACCTAAAGGGCAGGACATTACATAATAATAAGATTCGTAATAATTACTCTTCATCAAATCAAGAAGGATGAGACATGTAGCACGCATGGGGGGAAACAATATACAGGTACATTTTTGTCCGAAATTTGAAGGGGAAAGCACACTTGGAAGATCTAGGCATAGATGGGATAAGATATATTAAAATGGAACGAGAGGGAACAAATAATCTGGTTCAGGACAGGAGCCACTGCGGGTTCCATAAAAGGCGTCAATCTAAGTTCTTCGTTTAAACTGAGAGGGCGCAACTTCGCTTTTGATTTCTCTCATCGGCTGTAGTTTGACGTGAACATGAATCACTGCTCCAGGCCGTGTGTTATGTATATTTGCTACATCGATCAGTACTCAGGGCAAATGAGTGATGGGTCGAGTGTGCAGTGCAAGCCACGAATTCATGACGTAACTCAAACTACAGGCGACTATAATTTACGTCTAAAATGACTCACTTGAAAACATTCAATCTTTCTCATATCAATCGTTCAAGTACGTTTAACCCTTCATAGCTCAAAGAGAGAGAGAGAGAAAGAGGAAATTGGTGGGGGAGAAGTGAGAGACACTTCGATATCTGGGGGGTAGAAAGAGCATCTTATAGCTAGAAGGTCCCCAGGCAATGCCCGCTTGATTAATTTAAATCGGGAGGGCTGCATGAGAAGCTTGCAGTGGCAACTTGGAACTTGGGAACCATCTCAGCATTTGCTTGAAGACAGAGGAAAACCTGTGTCGAGATGGCCGGTCGCAGGACCTTCCGGATGCGCACTGACTACTAGCCAGCGGCCCGGCAGACAAAAGAGGAATTTGTACGGCCCATAGCTCAAAACCCGTCTAAATAATATTTAAGAATTCAGTCCGTACCGCGAAGAAAACACAAAACTTCACCATTACAAAGATCAACTGATTAACGCCGTTTTAGGAAATGATCCCTATTTATTAAGAGGATCATACATAACCCCAATACAAAATACAAAACGCAGAGTTAACTATTAATAAAGTAGGTGGATCATATACTGGGTTGTATATGGTTAATAACAGTAATCGAATATAATTTTTACTGTAACCGATAGACACCACGCAAATGACTGAAAGTGGTATTAATATTCGTGCTTCGTATTCGGGAGGCCCCGGGTACTAATCTCGTTTCGGACACAATTATCCTGACTGAGATATTTCGTGGTTTTTCCAATAATATCAAAATAAAATAAAATAAAATAATTACAAGTCTGTCACTCTAATGCCAGCCGATCACATGGAGACGAGAATAAAGCTACGTCCGTGCACATTGTGTTAACAACTTCGCAGTTACGATGGTCTATTTGAAAACAGACACTCCACAGTGTCCAATTATTTTCCAGTTTAAACTTCCAACATCCTTCCTCCTTATCTGTAATTGTTCCGTCAACAAACAATTTACGATATGAAACATGAATATTGAGAAGTCAGTTTGTGGTACTATGATCACACATTCTTTTGTACTGTGCATTTCAATGGTCACTGTAACCTACCTTGCATTACTTGAGATAAAACGCCCAGAAGCGACTGTAAGCGCAGGGGAGGTCACTCCGTTCAGGAAGATTATCATCTTCATCGGCGAGAAAACCTCGACTCTATCGCAGAAGGAAGACGGACTGACAAAATTAGATTTCAATGGACATGATACAAGCTATACAGCCGAATCCTTACAAATGATGTCATTTTCAGCGTCTTTTAGCCTTTTTAGAAATATTAAAATAAGGGAGGTTTATCGTATAGTTGCGTTAAAGCGTACTGATGACGGAGACAGAACCAGCCACCGAAACATCGTGGGTTTTTAAAGAAAAGAGGATGGAAAAAGTCCTGACAATGAATAATTTTAAGTGTAAATTATCGTCGTCAGAACCCTTTAGAATTATATTGATGTTTGTGTGTTTGTCTGCCCGTCTCTTCTACTACATTTGAAACATTTCGATAGTTTTTATGTAGCGCAGAATGAAATGCAACTTCTTACAAATGCCTCATTTTTTAAAAAAAAAAATGATTGATCGCTTTTCTTAAAGTAACTTAGAAACAAAAATCTGTGTTCCGCGTAAACCACTACGATGTTTGCTTGCGCGCAAAGGTCTAAAAAGAACCTCGGACCAAACACTAAAATCACGGACCACGGAAGATTTTTCATCGTTGTCCGTCCGCAAGAAGACAATAATCTGTGGAAGGGGGAGACGTGAATCCACGAAAAAGTAAAGGAATTATTCTCCGCTAAATTCCAAAGTGCTTTCTGCACTACTAACAACATAATGATGAGAAACAAAGTTCGTACACTTATCCATTATCAATTAGCGCAATCAAATTAAGCAGAATTAAATTGGCGTGGAATACAGTACGAAACAGAACACTGACAATAGCGTACATAAATTTGGAAGAAAAACCTTAAAGCGAATCACATTTTAAAGATCAAGATGCTGACGGAAAAGATAATATTAAATAGATCTTGTAACAACAAAGGATGTATTCATCTGGCAAGCACCGGGTAGTTCCTCAAGAAAAGCTCTCCTCAGTTATTCAGTCGTCTTTAAATCAACATGAATGCGTTTGCTGTTTCCGTTCTCATCTGACGGCAAATATTTGTGTTTCAGAATGACGACAAGTGTTCTGTGGCCAACTCCCAAGTGCCACTGAATCCGGGAGACGATGGGACGTCACACGGCTCCGGTCTTACAGAACAGGAGCCCCCTGAGAGAGGCAACTGGACCGGAAGGTTTGACTTCCTGCTATCGCTACTGGGATACAGCGTTGGCCTTGGCAACGTGTGGAGATTCCCGTATCTCTGCTACAACAACGGAGGAGGTAAGAAAAAGGCTCTGCTCTGTGAGATCTGAGGCTTTCATGGCGGTGAGGATGACGAAATTATTCTTCTGGGTCTCGGCGCCGCGTAGACTCAACTGTAGATGCTGACGAGTCTACACGGCGCCGAAACCCATAACATATCAAGCTCCACTTTCACGCTTCTCCAGAAAATTATCTCCAATCTGAAGGATTTGAAATTAACACGCTTCTCGTATTAACTAACTAACTAATTAGGTGGCTTACCGAACCCGAAGGTTCATCACCGAATTAACCAAAGCCCTCCACCGGACCCTGTCCTGGGCCAACAAAATCCAGTTTCCTTCAACTCCTATCTCCCATAGATCCCGCCTGAGATTATCCTCCCATCTACGTCTAGGTCTCCCCAGCGGTCTCTTCCCTTCAGGTTTCCCAACCAGTACCCGGTGCACACCTCTTGTCCCATCCATGCGCGCTACATGCCCGGCCCATCTCAATCTTCTCGACTTAATCACCCTGATAATACTGGGAGAGGAGTACAGATTTTTAAGCTCGTCATTGTGCAGTTTTCTCCACGCCCCATCGTCTTCCCTCTTAGGCCCAAATATCCTCCTCAACACCCTGTTCTCAAACACCTGCAATCTGTGTTCCTCCCTCTGAGTGAGAGACCATGTTTCGCACCCATACAAAACAACAGGCAAGATTATTGTTTTGTATCGGCGTAATTTATCTTGGGGTCTTACAGGTGGATGGAGGGAGGGAGGGAGGGAGGGAGGACAGTGTGACATGCTCTTCGCTCGTTTTATTCGTTGCTAAGTCGACATTTCTCCGCTGTAGCGACAGTATGAGAAATTGTATAAATGGAGCGAACACCGCGGTAACCATAAGCAAGATTGGGTTTCGAAGCGGTGAGTTCATTGTTTCTTTGTCTTGCGACCCAGACGTTTCATTCCGTGGTAGACACAACAGGAAAAGTCGTCGCCATGCGACTCACAAGTCATGCCCCGCCAACTGCGGGGTCTTGGCTGTGCAAAACCAGTCATCGAAAATCGATGAATGGACAGTTCCAGGCAGTCGGGCTCCAAACTCGATTACCGTCTTTTGCGAAGTGAATAAGCTTGTGATTATAAACTCTGTACGAGTCATAAATTCGTGTTTATGTTGGCATTTATTTTTTTCCCCCCCCCCCCCCCCCATTCTGTTGTCATCAAAACGACTTCCACTTTCCTGGTTTATCCTACCTATAAACATAAAGTTTTAAAATAAGTTGTGCCAAACAACGTGTATTATCTTTTTTTATTTGGTCTTTCAATCGAAAGAGGGAGTAGAAAGAAATAAAAAAACTCGTTGCCGAGGAAAATATTTGTACCAAATACAGTAGAAGTAACACATGAATGGAAAAAAAAATATCACGACTCATCGCTCTGATGAAAGAGACAGAAAGGACCTCTGAAACATCGGTAAACTTCAGACTCATCTCGCTGATGATGGAGGCAGCAAGGATCTCTGAAACGTCGGTAAACGTCTGACTCATGGCCCTAATAATGGAGGCAGTAAGGACCCCTGAAACGTCGATAAACTTCTACCAGACTACACGGTGCTACAACCCAGATGACAGCCATCTTTATGTCGTGAATAACTGCTTAATTTGTAATCTCCATCAGATATTATTTGGATTCTGAGATCAAGATGGTTTGAGCATGTAACACGCATGAGGCAGACGAAATTTGCGTACAAAAGTAAAGCTGCCCCGTTATACGCCATGTAGGCGCTTGGGAGGAGAGGAGATATAGCTCCTACTCATTCTTGACCTCGGCACTAGATGGGGGTGAGTGGTCAGCGTCACGCCCCGGCCGCGCTTAACCTCCGGGATAGGACCCCCGTACCCATTCGACGAAAAATGTGTACAAAATTGTAAGGAAAGAACGCGGATGGGGTTTGATCAACAACGGAGCTAAGATTGATGAAGTGTTTTGTTTTGTAATGTTGAGATCCATATGTAGTGCTGTGTACTTGCATGAGTATCGTTAATAAACTAAAATTTACATATTAGAAATGTAAGAATGTCAACCCCTGATAACAATAAATAATATGAAGTGACGTGTCACATATCTCCCATCTCCACACACACACACACACACACGCTCGCCTACAGGTTTGACCATTTCGTGTCATAATTAACCTCGAATACACAGTAAATCACGTCACAAAAGACTGTGAATGAACATGCAGCTAACACGCATCCAGTGTACCAAATTACCCGCCAATTTGCTGTATTACTTACCCATAGTATACAATCAACACTACGTTCGTTATGAATTACATTATCTCACGACAGGTATCAACTTTTAAAACAAAATTGTCCCTCACGTCTTGTCGAAACTTTTCACCACAAAAATTTAATTACAAAACAGCTGATTCAATTGCCACACTCTTTGAATAAAGCAATTACTTTACGCATGCCACAGTATGTGAGATATCAGGTTCTCAAGGCGGCAAGTATGAATATCAGTGTCTTCTCGGATGCTAAACTAGTAGAAATTGGCCGACGTTTCAGAAGTACTTGCTATCATCAGGATGTTAATGACTGAGGAAGTCAGTACCCCTGAAACATCTGTAAATTTCTACCAGGCTACACGATGCAACATCGCAGGAGACACTTCATGTCAGAGTAATCATTACTCAAAGACAAAAGTTCATTTAGTTACACGCATAAATTATCCCCAAACGTGCCTTGTCGAAACAAGGCGTTTTAGTGTCACCAAGGGTGAACTGTTGGTTCCTGTTAATTACACACATCGTTGAGAAGTTTCTAATTGGTGATGTTAGTTAATAAGCTTCAATACTCTTCTGTTAATTAAAAGTTATCAGAGATCTGAGAGAATACTGTAATGTACCATTACGTCACTTCAGCTGTTAAACTGTATTTTGAAACCCACTTTTAATTTTACACTTGTTCAGTGAAATAATTAAAATGAGTTAACTGTGTACCTCTCTGCCATTTCACTCACTTTGGATTAAACAAGTCGTTTAAAAACATTTAGGTAACGGAGTTTAAAGAAGAACCCCTTAATGTAATCACAATTCAAAAGTTTATGCCCCACATACAATATCAGACTTATTCAAGGATAAAGCTAACACACTTCAATGGCAGAACATTTTTAGAATCATATTACGTCTATGACTACACAACACTGCCACAAACAATATAACATTATCCAAATTGCACAATAAAATCATAACAGAATCCTGTGGGTAGGGCTGCTATATCACGCGGCATTATATTAAGTATACTTAATGCATATTACGTTTCTAGAATTGGCTGTGATCTCGTAATCAAGTCATCAATTGTTTTTAAACTGACATCGAAACGAGAACCTTTTAATATTACTCGTACACTCTATAATACTGGGATATTTAAAAGGTTTCGGGTTCGATCCCAATCGATGCAACTGACAGTTCAGGGAGAAGAAAGAATATCAACCAACCAACTGTAAGACGTAACTCCCAAAAAGTCATGGAAGTCATATTAAATTTCCCTAAGGCAGTGAACAATTACTAATTTGCGGAGTAATCAATCAACCATTTTCACAACCTCTTATATAACAATTATGATTGCAGAGTTTAGAATATCTCAACAATTAATCAAATATACAGTGCAGAGAGACGAGTAAAATTATTTTGTAACAGATATCGCCTGGTCAGTTTTGTTTAGACTAAACGCATAACACACATGACGGAGAAGTTGCCGACGAAGCACGGCGTTAAAGCAGTGAACATTTATTTGAATCCATAAAAATCAAACTTCCTCAACACGAAACGGAAACCTACGTAATATAATGTTCTGTTTCATTGAACACGAACAATCAGTCTGATATAAACTCTCTTTATACGAGAAGTAACACTCCAGGAGAGAAACGTTATGTTCGTGATTTTGTTACGAGAAGCCATTCAGTAAACTGACTCCAGACAACGGAGTCCTTTCGAGCAAGGATTAAAGAAAGAAAGAAAGAAAGAAAGAAAGACGAATACACAAAGAAACAAACAAAAGGAATGTACGTAACTTTCAGGAAAAAAGGTCAGTAGATATATCTACAAAAATGCGTATGACGTACATAAGTGCTTTAGTGTTGATAAAAACGCTCTTTACCGATTGTCAGCTGATTTGCCCCCCCCACGACCCCCACTAACATCATAAACCACCGACTTCCCCTTCTGTGAGAATTACCAGTTCTGCCTCACACTACCACGACACAGTTGGCGAGAACGTATATGAAGTACATATGTTAAGGGAGAGTTATGCCAGTAATTAACAGGGTTGTATCATTAGGGGATCTTCGTTTTCAATGCGAATATTTTTCAGCGAGTTTAAATGAAATAAATTAAGTACTGATACACTGAGACAGTTTAGCGACCAAGCTTTTATTACTCAAAACAAATTCGGATAACCAGAACGGAAAATACCCTTAGTAAATTTAGGCTTACATAAGAGGATAATATTAAAATCGATTTTAGATATATGTTTTATGTGGACTGGGTACAATTTACTCAGGACAGAGTCGAGTGGCGAGCTCTGGTGAACATGGGGAAGATTTAATCTTCCCGTACACTGGAACAAAATTTAGCGGGATAATTTGATCAAAGACTAAGAAGGAGGTTAAGGATTACATGAAGATGGCTCTTAGGTAGACGGGCTGTGAGGTGGATAGAACTGGGTCAAGATCGTATGTAACAGCAGATCAGTCTTCGGTATTAGCGGTATTCAACCTTCGTATTTTACTATCGGAGAATTATTTAATTACTTAACACAACTAAAATTAAGTCACATACTGAGTGCCTACACGCTTTGGTCAGCATGGTAAATATCCAAGTATTTATATTGTAATTAAGCAGATCCATCTTAAGCCTTTAAAGCAAACTATAAGAACCACCTACCTCTGCGTGTTATCCACGAAGTGTATTTATGTGTTTCGTATGATTCTCACTAAACAGCGATTATTTCCTTAAACAGCGTTAACCAGTTGATCTAAGTAATGGTGAAGAGTTGTGTTTTCTTCGCGGTACGAACTGAATTCTTAAATATTATGTACGCAGTGCGTGTCTCATTATAAACAGCGATTATTTCCTTAAACAGCGTTAACCAGTTGATCTAAGTAATGGTGAAGAGTTGTGTTTTCTTCGCGGTACGAACTGAATTCTTAAATATTATGTACGCAGTGCGTGTCTCATTATAAACAGCGATTATTTCCTTAAACAGCGTTAACCAGTTGATCTAAGTAATGGTGAAGAGTTGTGTTTTCTTCGCGGTACGAACTGAATTCTTAAATATTATGTACGCAGTGCGTGTCTCATTATAAACAGCGATTATTTCCTTAAACAGCGTTAACCAGTTGATCTTTGTAATGGTGAAGTGTTGTTTTCTTCGCGGTACGGACTAAATTCTTAAATATTATTTAGACGGGATTCTAAGCGTTACGGCAAGAGGATTAAAACATCAGTCAACGAAAGTTACAAATCTCGCTCTTGCTACTCTGTTGAGTTAACGGAGCAACGTTGAGGCATGACAGGAAACTGGGGCAACAGATCTCCGCTGCTATCGATCCAGTGCTGATGCTGCACGTACCTCAGCGTGTGTGAAGGGATGCCTGTTCGTACGTCATTTATCCCTAAACTTCGAGCATTCACTCTAATACTAATTGCTTGTGTTTTAACTAGTTAGAAATAACTTCTATATAACGTACGTACTTTTTAAAAATGATTAGTAACACTGTAAATACATTGAATCCTTTGAATCTGAAGCTAATTCAAAAAAAATATTTAAGAATTCAGTCCGTACCGCGAAGAAAACACGACACTTCACCATTACAAAGATCAACTGGTTAACGCTGTTTAAGGAAATAATAAACGCTGTTTACTCATCCATGAATACATTCTGAGGGGAAAAATGCAGAGTTAAAGCAATAAGATACATTTAGTAGCCACTGACTTAAAAGTCTTTGAGATAAAACAATTTATGACTACGAACTGTGATGTCTGAAATGTTTCTTACATCCTTACAACGGGGAACGTAAACATACACGCACAACCACCGGGGTGGGGGTGGGGGGTTAACACTCATATTATTTCAAAAAAGTGTTTTTTGTTGTAAAATCCGATCAGGAAATTAGCAAAAACTAATTAAGCGTCCGAATGGTCACGGCGCTTGCAATCAAAATGGTTGA
>NW_019059587.1:451113-488473 GCF_000696155.1 Zootermopsis nevadensis | reverse complement strand
CGGGGGGGGCGGACGGGGTGGAGGGTAACATCAGCAACTGACTGCGAAATGTTGCTCCTCGTTCCGAAGAGGGTGAGAATCGATTAGGGATCGATCTAGCCCAACCCCTTCGCCTCCAACCCTGCCCACAAAATGTACAAAATAAATGTAATCCATTTCTTTCAATGTCTCAAAAGTATAATCTGATCATTTTCATTAAAATTACGAACACAGCGTTCACTTTAAAAACATAATTTGGGGTAAGGACTGTGTTATAACCACAGTGGATGTCTTACGATTTCTGGCATTTAAAGCACACAAATTAACCCAGTAGATTACTTGCTGTTAACTTAAGGCTGTGCGCAGTTATCAGAGGAAAACAGAAAATTTCTATCAGACTACATTCATACAGATGGCACAATTATATGAAGACAAGGCTGCGGGGAAATTGGAAATGTTGAAATATTCTTTCGCCTCTGTTTGGTGAGTAATTAATTTTGGAGAGTGATCCAATCTTTTCTGTGAATAAACAGACCAGTATTATGCGACATTCAACAAGCGAAAGTTGTTAAATCCAATTAAGATAATGCACGGTTAGTTATAAAAAAACAGTTTTGTAATTTTTAATTAAACATTACGAATATACGAGTTATTTTCTATGTTATTCATTTTTATTCTATTAATGACTAATGCGTTTATGGAAGATAAATTTTGTAAAGGAAAAACCATGCTCACACAGCAATATTTTTCAAATGTAAATAAATAAACACCATCAAATCTTCGGTGACATATTGCAGTCAAATTAACACTTTAAAGCCTACTGGTCCTACCTGTTTTATAAGCTCTAAGTCTGCTATGGTGACCTTACAAGTAGCTAGACTCAAGACGACGCGCCGGATAGGCGAGAAAGTGTAAAATTTTGAATTCAGATTAGTTTAGGTTAGGTTAGGTTAGGTTAGGTGAGGTTAGGTTAGGCTAGGTTAGGTTAGGTTAGGTTAGGCTAGGTTAGGTTAGGCTAGGTTAGGTTAGGCTAGATTAGGCTAGGCTAGGTTAGGTTAGGTTAGGATATTCCTGCCGATCTGTAAGAACGTGAATTACCATTTTCACGTCAGTATAACATCTTTGATAGGTCAACGTCACCTCAAGATTACGACAAGGTCAGTCCAAATTTTTGGCGACCATTTTCCAAATCCGTGTCCAATGAATTCCTGAATTTAATTCTCCTTAATATCTTCTCCTGGCGCCGTCACAATTGATGTCGCGACGCTTAGCGTCGATTTTAAAAATTTGTGTCTGATGACTTCCCGAAGTTCATTTTCCATTATATGACTTCTCTTAACGCAGTCACAATTCGCATCGCGACGCTTGGCGTCGACTTTCCAAATTCCTACCCGATGACTCCATGAAGCTAATTTTCCCTAATATGACGTCTCTTGACGGCATCACAATGGGCGTCGCGACGCTTGATGTCAAATTTCCAAATTTGTGTCCACTGACTTGCTGAAGTTAATTTCTCTAATGACGCCTCTTGGCGCCGTCACAACTGGCGTCGCTACGTCTGGCGTCTATTTTCTAACATCGATTTAATTTCCTTCCGGGATCTTACGTGTTGCAAACGTTTTTGAAGGCGTCGCGATGATTGGCGTCAATTCTCTGGAGCGTCCAATGGCATCCTGAAGTTAACCTGTCCGAAATATAGTCTTTGGTGTCTTTGCTGACGTCGTGACGCTCGGAGTCGATTGTCAGTATCCGCTGTGGGATGTCCAGGTATTTTATTGGCTTCATTTGCAGTTTTCGAGGTCGACGTCCCAACTTTATAGATTTGCTACTCTCGGCATTGGCTGTCTGACGTCGTGTCCACTGGCATCCCGAGAAACTGAACGACGTTTCAGAAATACCTACTGTCTCCATCATCAGTAGATAAGCGTAATTGCAATATGATTTGAACTCCGCTGACAATGAAACGGAAACTTTACGAGTTATGGCGTCGTGAAACAGCGATGAGTTAACTGACGTGACTGAGACCATTCGGTTTAACAAACGACGCGCTAATTCATATGCACGTGTCATGTTCATTGAAAGGAGAGAACATGAACTTTTGAATGAAGTCATTCCAGCGTGACTTTCTGGTTTACAAACTTACCAACTTAATGCCGTTATCTGTCTGTTATCTTACAAAAGTTTTGGCTGCGAGTTTGTGGGTGAGTTTAGTCAAGTTTATTATGACTTTTGACACTGAATCCATTATCAATGCTCCTTTTCCTGTTTGTCCTCCTACGCAAACTTGCCCTCAGTAACATGAATTACCAACTCGCGACCCAGAATTTCACACACGTAAATTCCCTATAATACTGCGTAACTTCGTCTGGTAATATAAAACGTCTTGTTTAATGTCTTCGGTACCTGGCACTAACTGTCCCTGTGAGCGAGTACTCAGCTTAAAGGAGAAAGTCAAATCAATAACGAGGACGTATCTTACTAATGAACTATTTGAATTTATATTTATTGTATATTAAACGACGTTTTTTTTCAGTAGCTCAAACTACACAGCGTCGAATGAGAGGGTGTTAGTAAAGAATGAATAGAAAAGGATGTGGAAGGAACAGTCTGAAAAACTAACGCGAATCACAACAGAAATTAAACCTGATATTTCAAGATTACTCGAATAAAAAAGGTGTTACATGTCTCACTAATGGTTTGTTATGTTACAAAAAAAATTTACATGTCTCACTAATGGTTTGTTATGTTATAAAATTTTTTAAAAAAAATGTAAACTTATCTGCAATGTTGGGCTTCATTTAACAGCAATGTTAATAAATTTCCATGGTATTTCAATAACCCGTCCTCATTGCTGTCCGCGAGTATATAGGGAGTGGAGATGTAGCCCAAAGTCTGAAAAAAATGCTTTGAACCCCTGCTTTCTCGAAAATGGCTGCCTCCGGCATCAGGGCGATGCCCGTAAGAAGACTGCTTCATATTCGCCGCTGTGACAAACTGAAAGGTCACGGTGTTCCGAAGGATGTGTGCGCGTGTGTGTAGCATTGTGCGTCTTCATGTTTGCAGGGGCTTTTCTTATACCATTCACGATAATGCTTGTGATAGCCGGTCTGCCGCTCATGTTCATGGAACTGTCCTTCGGCCAATACGCGAACCTGGGACCTGTGGCTATCTACAAGAAATTCTGCCCGCTGTTTCGAGGTCTCGGCTATGGAATGGTGATCGTGTCTGCCATTGTGATGCTATACTACAACCTGATCATCGCCTGGACATTATTTTACATGTTTGCATCCTTCAACAGCGTCTTACCGTGGCAAAACTGCGAGGAGTGGAGCACAGAACGTAAGTAACTACATTTAACTAACTCTGATTTACATGCAGAGACATCTGCGTTCAAATGGTTAGCATTCCTGGATAATTATCGTCTTTTGTTTTTTCCATGGGTTGAATTTTTCTCTCATTTCATGACTCATGCTGTACTCAGAGCCTTATTGAGATGATTGGTGGTCTAGCGGTTAGAACGCTGGCCTTGTAATCCTGGGGTGTCGGGTTCGAATTTATAACTTGTGTTGGGCCAGGCCGTGGTCTAGGCAACCCGGAGTTTTCCTCCGTGGCATCCCAACCATTACTCCATTCACACACAGAAGAAGGCAATGGCAAACCACTTCTGGATCATCTGCCAAGAACGTATATGAACAGGTCCCAGTCCGAGAAAAGGATGAAAGGATCCTGTTCATATGGACCTGTCGTCAGACAGAACACTAAATAAATAAATATGTGAGATACATTTTATACACCATCACATAAGATATGAATAAAATGTAGGTGATATTTCAGGTGTGTAAAGAGATGGCTGCTGCGATGTTACGTCGTGCGGTCTGGTATAAATTAACAGACGTTTCAGAGGTTCCTGCTGCCTCCATCATCAGGGCGCAAAATCCCTTAAGGTATTCGTCCTATAATTTCCTCTAAATTTGTCAGATATAAAAGAATGGTTTTTGCGAGTCTGTGAAGCGTCGATCAATACGTATATATGACGTTATTATCCACTGTGACATGTAGTTTGAAGTCTGTAAAACGTATTCTTTGCTAATAAAATCCGGTAGTAGCTGACCCTGCCTCACGCGCAAACGGAAGACACCCACAACAGGGACATGAGACTTGCAGGAAAATGAATTCCAAACGGAAAGGGAAAAGATGGTACCCTCTGTAATACTAATTTTGTGAGCCCATGGTTCAATCCGAAGACGTTTGACAGAGGTCGCGTCTGGACCGACCAGAGCCGGGGTTCGTGACGTAGGCGAAATGTCCCCTCCACCTAACACATCCCCTCTCCAAATGCAACAACGTACCGGATTGGTGGATGCCTCGGCGCTATGAATGGAGGGATAAAGATCAATAGAGAGGGTTTCCGGGCCCCCAGATATTTTGGGGGGGAGGGGAGAAGGGATAAAGGAGGGATGTGGGTAGTGCAGAAAGAAGGTAGACCTACTGATGACACTGTGACCTTTCGGCAAGGCACAGATCAGGGTCAAAGCGTAGGTCGTAAGGGATGCTTCTGAAACGCTCCAGAGACCTTCCAGCTTAGTCCGACTTACTCTCCCCAAGAACTGAGGTCTTCCCCAATAACACGAACACCAAGGCTCTTGGTGGTTAGGCCGATTAGTGTTTTGGTCGTGTGACAACAATTGAGAGGAACGTTCTGCCTCTATCAGCAGGTCTAACACACTTTACGTCTTGATTCATCAGCCTTTCAAGTACCAGTCCCAGTGGTTTGTTAATGGTCGCCCTGAAGACCTTCCTCCAATCGGTTAGAAACGGAGAATTTATAATAGATTCTTCAAAGGTGCACTGGAATAACATGTTTCTTTTTTTCTAGTTATCGTAACTCTGTAATTCTGTACAAATTAAATCACTGTGTATTTAATTCCCTAATCTTTTTTTTCTAAATAACTTCAACAGTTTCTATTATTTTAGAAACGTGTTTCTTCTACTGTTTACACGAATCACGCCGTGAAGGCGTATGACGGAGTAGAGTTACAACTCCACGTAATCTTAACCTCACACGCCGACCGGTTAATCCCAAGGAAAGAAGTTTACTGTGGGCGGGGGCGAAACGGTATGCACGTGATCAAAAATCGAACCAAGGCCATCCATCCCGAAGCCAGAAGGTCACGTATTTTTTCATACGATAAGTTTTTTTTATATAAAATTATATTTAATATCCGTGTAAATAATGGTTTATATTTGAGCGATAAGAAAGACAATTAAATTTTAGTGTGGACATGCAATACTAAATTTAATAGAAATCTGGCCAGTTCTTTTGGAGACGACACGACGCAACATCCCAAGAGACAGCCATCTTCATACTCGCCACCGTATGAACCCGAAATCTCGCCAATATTTAAATTGCACGAAACGAGGAAAAAGAGACATTGGTTGTCCAAGAAAGAGATGTGTAACTGAAGGAGGAACAAGATGATTTCCTATGGCCAGAAGTGAAGGTGGTGATGAAGGCGAACACATCACTTTGCATAATTCCTGGATGAGGATTGGCTTTGATAATTCTGTTTCCCACCCAGAGCGATAAAATCTGGGCAACTCCTCTAAATTACCTACTGAAGATTTGTATGCGTCATCTAATGACAGTCATCACTGCTATATAATTGCTTGGATGATTGATGACTGTAATGTAGGTGAACAGTCAGAATGTGGATAGGAAAGCAGTTGCAAGCAGGTGACGTCAGAATTGTAAATGACAAAAGTTACATCGCCGACAACAAATACCAAGTGAGAAGTGAAGTTAATCGATTTCAGATATCGAATTCTAGAATCATTAGCCAGATTAATCCTAGTCTAAAAGACCGTGGAACATATTTTGACGTGCGTTTGTGTAGTTGCATATCTGATCCGTTTTCAAGAGGAGCTGATATTCGAATATCGATCGACATAAACTGTTCTGAGAAGAGGGTGGGAATAAGAAAGGAGAGCTCACGCGCGGCTGATGTGACGTAAAGCGTGATCGATCAGCTTCCACCATACGCATACGTAAATCAACTCGTGAGCGGTTAACCCAATCTCAACTAATTTAATATTAGAGAATTTTAGGGGGGAAAAAAAACCTGTCAAACCATTTCAATCCAGAAAGAACAATTTTTAAAGACGACTTGTCATTTCATCATTTAACAAAAAAAAAATTCACTACTTCAAATTTGACGACGATATCAAAAAGGCTTATTTCAAAATGAGTTGCCAAAAGTGCTTTGTACTCGGGACGTCCCGGTTTTATAAATATCGTCCCAAAGACTGGTTATCCTGATATTTTCGATGTTTTTCTCAGTCCCTCAACGCTACACAGTCTCCTCTGTTGACAAAGACGTTAACCAAGCAATATACACATACGTACAACGTTTTTGCTTTAAGCGTGCTCTGAACTTGGTACGTAACGTTGTACCTGGATAGTTTGCATTATACATTTGCATAAGAGCGACAGTGTATTTTGTTTTTCAACTCTGACGTCATCAGTCTACGTTAACTGCCAGAACACACCCTCGTATATACGTCACTTTAATCTAGGTTAATGCTCTCAGTGACAAAGCGTATTCTGTTAAAACGCCGCCATATTATTCCCAAGCCATTAAAAATTCGTAATTAATTTTCTTGAAAATTTCGTAAGTCTCGCTTCGTGATTTCCTAGTTTTTCCTTGTTGACTCCAATTACTGTCTCTCAGTGTTGCCTACGTCTTGACAGGTCGGGCGTATGATTTCCATTGTGTTTTACGTCTGAGTGTTTTTTTTTCGCCTTTTCTATAAATATTTTCCTTTATTTACATCATTCAGCTGAAATCTCAGACTTCAGACTTCGTCTGTGCTTTGTAATTCCAATCCTCCTTCCACGTAAAAAAAACTGTAGACCTAAATTCGTCTTTTCAGACAGTTTATTAATGAAAACAATAAAATTAAAATGATTAATAATAATCACATAATTCAAGATACTATTCCGACATTTACCTGAAAACCACAAAACCTCAATCACGATAAACCAAGATTTTAACATGGGACATTCGAAATATGAAGCAAGAATGCTAACCACTTGGCTGTGACATTCAGTGAAACTTTCTGAGTAACTCATTAAAGATTTATGTGTTGAACTGACATAAGTTTTAATTACATTATATTTCTTCAGTTCCAGTATTTCTAGCTATTAGAGACAAGCCACGTACAATTATTATCGTTGTATAAATAATGCAAGGTGATTCGAAATTCTGCCATCTCACAGCTAATGAGAAAACGTCTGGCATTTCAGCGACTGCTTCACACTTCAGACACACGCCTGTCATTGCGTAAGCCAAACAATGTCTATTTTTGGTACTTTTATCATTTCTGAATCCCATCGGTCATCCTTGGATATTTGAAGGAGCGATATTGTGGACGTAACGTCTATTTTTGTAAGCAGAAATATTATTATTAGTAACTAAACGGCCTTCACTATCAAGTACGCCATGACTCGGACATCGATAAAAGGAATAAAGGCTTCCTTACCACCTAACCTCCATTTCAATGCATAACTTACGAGAACCACAGTTCATGAAGATGAAGACATTTTCCCCCCTTCAGGGTTAGCTTACAACACTAGCTGGAGGATTAGTGTACTCTTTGTAGAGGTCATACAGAATTTTATTCAGTGCTAAAGTAGCAGCAAAAAGAAAATCTGTCACTACTAATTCAAGACAACCTCAAAAGCCATCTTTCTATTGATGCAATAGATGCTGCAAAAGACAATGGGTTTATCATGCTAAATCTACCCTCACATATCTCAAGTAATGGTACGTGTGGGTTATCGGGACACATCGCTTTAAAAATAGGTTAGGTTAATGTGTGTGGATAAATGACAAACTGAACGAACTAACAGATAACAACAACAACCGAGTATACGGGTATACTGCTACGCGTGCGCAGTTTTCCGTCCAATCCAAGTCCAGATATTCGACTCTCCCGTTTTGTGTCCCGATAACCAACAAGTACCGAATTCTATCCACAGCTGAGGACTATAATGCATGGGGGCTTTCGTGGAATGGCTGGAAATTATGCGAATATCACTCGGCCATTTTTGATATTAATGGTTTAACAACTGGAGATAGAAATTTCTCGAGTGTATAAATAATAAAAAGCATTAACTACAAAAAGGTGAGACTGAATGAAGTCAACCATGAATACACTGCTTAAAGATACTGAGAAAAAGCCTTTTCAAACAGAAATATTTCAGTTTATGGACACAGTTATAGCACACGTACACGCAGTCAGGATCTGATTTTCCATTCCTTAACACAGCCATTTTCACTCAACAAACAGGCCTTGAGATTTCAGCCGTGTAAGAGAAAAATAAGAAATTCTACACACAAAGGGAACTATTTTCAGAGTGTTATTCTTACGAGGAGGCAGAGAGATGCGCGGCAAGAAATGAAACGTACTTCCGTCGACAATGTTACACGGCAACAGAAGCCGCCCTGAAGAACATCACGCATCAGGCAGAACAAGAAGTGCGTAGGCCTCCTGCCGAGGAATATTTCTTGTGAGTACGCCCTCGTTTTCACAGCACGAACCTACTGCCTTTACATGAAAAGCCCAAAAGCCAACCAGAAAAAAAAACACGCAATATTATTTCACTCTTTCTAAAAAGTATAAAGATGTTATGGCCTCCAGAAAGTTCATACAGACTTTCAGTCAATTTTATAAAAAAATTTTTTACAAGAGATGGTGTCATAAACGAACTTAAGCACGATTACAGGCTTATTTCTCCTCATAAATAAGTAAAGATTCACAATCTTGACAATGTTAGCCATGTGGACTGAGGACTTGTAGAGAGAGACACCAATGTTTCGGAGGAACATACTGTTTCCATCTTCAAGCCTGGGTCTTCACCTCAAAATCCCTTATAATCTTAAGCCGCGTTCTCTTCTGTTCCGCAGACGACGGGTCCTGGGTCTGTCGGCTGGGATTGAGGAGACCGGAGAAATCCGGTTGCCCATGGCAATGTGCCTGCTGTTAGCATGGATAATTGTATTTCTGTGTCTCTGTAAAGGGGTGCAGTCATCAGGCAAGGTAAGTGCAGGTGATATCAGGTATCAGTCAGATTTCTCTAAGTCCTTCTATGGTCCAAAGTATCTTCTCTCTTCATCGGTAACTTATGCTTCAACCAACGCATTTTTCGACATTAATCTTAAACGCAGTCTACGTTTAATTGTCTCAATGGCTGAAACTGTTACAGGTCGTATACTTCACAGCTCTATTTCCTTACGTCGTTCTGGTGATACTGTTCATACGAGGCGTAAGTCTTCCAGGGGCATCCACTGGTATTCTCTTCTACCTCACTCCAGATTGGCATCGACTTGCCAATGCTCAGGTACGATCACCTCACGACAGAAAACGTTCCATGTGTCGGCAGTTACTATGGTAACGATTAAGGCTACAAATATTATAATTATTATATAGCTTTCGGTGCAATGTTCAAATTTACTACAGACGTTTATCAGGGAATTTAAATTCCCATACCATGGCATTTCCATCTACGCGGCCAATGAAGGTTGATTTTAATGACCCTTTATAAAACAACGACAAAGTTTTCGATTAAATTGTATTTGGGAGGACCATTTTTAAATTCTTGACGACGGCTATCCCGAAAGACCTCTTGTGGATTTTCTCACTTTCTCCTGCAAAATTATGGGATATGACCTTGAAACAAGCCAGAGCCATGGCTGCCAACACCCACTACTAAGAGTCACCTTTCCATTTCAAGAAACGTAACAGAAACAGTTCAGAAAGTGTCATTAAATAAACTAAGAATAATATATGTTGTGTAGTAGCAGTGGCCAATTTTACTTGAGTAATAACAAACTGGTAGTAATAATTAAAATAAAGTTATTAATATTTCTGTACTGAGTTAGGAATGGAAAAATGTCTATTATTCTTAAGTGCCAGTGAAATGTCATAAATAAAGATGTTCATATGATCACATGTTGAAACTTCGCAGCCTGAATTACGCAGAATGCAATTATCAGGGCACGTAAACAATCTCGCGATCTGTCTAACTGAATTAATTAAAACTGTGGCTCATTTATAATTTCAGGTATGGGGAGATGCAGCGGTTCAAATCTTCTTTGCTCTAAGTCCAGCATGGGGAGGGCTAATTACCTTAGCTTCCTATAACAAGTTCACAAACAACTGCTACCAGTAAGTACAACTGCACTCTCATCTAAGCACAAACTCAGTTCTTCCCCTGTACCAAATAAAATATTCTAGAAACCAACGCAAGGCAAACTAAGACATTAATTATCCATATATATACTTCCAGTTGCTAAAAGGATGCTTGTTTATCAATTTCTCCACATAAATGATAATACTGAAATTAACTTCGCTATCAGGTTCATATTCGATACACAACTACATTACGGCCAAGTAATTAGTTCTCCTGTTTTATATTTAGGAGATGCCAGATTTGAATCTCAACCTCGAGAACGGCTATCCTGACTCACGTTTCCATGGTTTTCCAACAGTCACTCCACTAAAATGCCAAGGCAGTACCATCACGTAGGCCGTGACTGTTTCCTTACGTATCCCTTCCATGTTATTATTCACTAAATATCTTCATAACATATTGTAGGTGCGTCATATTGCGATTTTATTTAGAAATATTATTAAAATATATATATTAAAATTGTCCGTCAATCACAATAAAGTAATACAAGATAATTAAATGGTTAAAATATTATCCTTTGTTCCGTATCGAGTACTCGATACGGAACAAAGGATAATATTTTAACCATTTAATTATCTTGTATTACTTTATTGTGATTGACGGACAATTTTAATATATATATTTTAATAATATTTCTAAATATCTTCATTTTATGGGTCCCCAACTTTTTAGTTGGCTTGATCTATGGACATTTGGTAGGACTCCTTGGACGAGGGATCGGCTCGTCACAAGGCCTTATTCGCTAAATATCCGATGTTAAAAAGTCCGAGCTACAAACAGTGTCATTAAAAAACTATAAACAAATAATAATATCCATTACTGAAAGATACTCAAAACAAATGTGGGTTACGTGTGTACAACTGACGCCTAAGATCGCTGTCTCATCTCACTCTCGTTTCGTCTTGGATCAGAGCATCCACTACGTCTTAATTCTTCAAAACAACCTAACAGCAGGTTTATAGGCTCATTAACATCTATCGAAGAAGCCATTTTCTTGTATTCATTAAATTTCTTTAAGATTCTGTTCATTACAACAACAAAACAATCATAAGATCTGAGGTTCTCATGGCAGCGAGTACAAAAATAACCCTGAACGTCAACAAATCAATGTAACTACTTCCTCTCCTCTACATTCCAGTACCACACGATGAACTTAAATAAAACTTTACCTCGGACGCTGCATAGACTTGTACTTAAATACCAATTTTTTTTTGGAAAAACATACTACCTCAGCTTCAATCCCGAAGATGAAGGCAGTACGTTCCTCCAAGATACTGTAATCGAACTAAAAGTTCACATGGAGTTACTACACAGAAGATCAACGTTTGCCATTAGAAACCCACATCTCACACACTAAAATAATAATATATTAGATATTGTAAATGCGTCATATTGTGATTATTTTTAATAAAATAATAATGTTCATTAACTTTAATGGAAGTGTCTGGACTTACCAGCTGCTGACGGCTCGCACTTTTATTCAACAGAGACGCCCTGATCGTTGCCATATCCAACATTTTGACTTCATTCTTTGCTGGACTTGTGATCTTCTCTGTGATTGGTTTCCTCGCACATGAGCTTCAGGTGGAAGTGAAGAACGTCGTGGACCAAGGCGCAGGTCTTGCTTTTATTGTATACCCGGAAGTTGTGGCTCGGCTTCCGGTCTCACCACTGTGGTCCCTTCTCTTCTTTGTGATGCTGCTCACTCTCGGGCTGGACTCGCAGTTTGCTCTCATGGAAACGGTGACCACTGCCATACTCGATCGTTTCCCTAACCTGCGGGATTACAAGATATGGGTGGTCCTCATTGTAGCTGTGTTTGGATACTTTGGAGGACTCATCTTTACAACAAATGTAAGTTACGTCAACTTTTTTACTGTCTCCAGCCACGTGTACTTTCATTCAGTACAAAGATGGCAGCCTTATGGGATATTGCACTGTGTAGTCTCGTCTCCTCCAGGTTGGGAGTTCGTCGCAAGGCTAACAACCTTGCACCGTAAAAAGGAAGATGTTTCGATATCTCGATCAAAGCCTCGGACAGCCAGACCTAACAGAGGACCGAATGTAAGAGGAGAATTGAGGAGGCCATGGACCGAATACAGACCGGAGAGCCATAGAAGAAGTCTCATCAAAGTTGACTGACATTTCAGAGGTACTTACTGCCTCCATCAAAAGGACAATGAGGTAGAAAGCACCTCTGAAATGTCAGTCGACCTTGACGAGACTACATGATGCAACATCCCAGAGGAGCTACCCTCATACTCACTGTCATGATAAATTGGTATCTCACATTAATTCAGTTTATCCTAGCAAAGTCTAAGATAAAATGTACAACAGTCTCACAAGCTAAATGAATTTTAATCGATTATCGGCCTAATGTAGCTACAGAACAAACGAGTTTCTGAATAAGATTATTTAATGAAAATATAAATTTGATCTGTCATCAAGACCGTAACTATTATCAGATATTTTAATAAATCATAGCAATGATCCTTGACAAATTTCTGGATGTGGAAAATTTTAGCGGTAATTGCAATATTTTTTTCTGTTTGTTGTAGAGTGGAATGTACTGGCTTCAACTGGTGGATAAGTACGCAGCTAATTGGTCAGTTCTGTTGATAGCAATTGTTGAATGCATCCTCATTTCATGGGTCTACGGTGCAAATCGCTTCCTTAGAGATATCCAAGATATGATTGGCCAAAAGTCACGGTTGTGGATGTTTTTCTGGACATGGATGTGGAAAGTCATTACTCCAGCAGCTCTCTTGGTATACGCCATCAGGAAGGTCCAAGGTAGGCAGGAGGGTTTGCAATTGAATGGGACACATCAGCTATTGGCATATGCTGATGATGTTAATTTATTGGGGGACGATATAAATACAATAAAGAGGAACGCAGAAGTTTTACTAGAGGCTGGTAGACAAGTGGGGCTGGAAGTAAATTCAGAAAAAACTAAGTACATGTTAGTATCTCGTCATCAGAAGACAGGCGGGCAAAATTATCTTAGGGTAGCTAATAAATCCTTTGAAAGGGTTACAAAGTTCAAATATTTGGGAACAGCAATAACAAATCAAAATGATACTTGTGAGGAAGTTAGGAGGAGACTAAATTCCGGAAATGCTTGCTACTTCTCAGTCCAAAATATTTTGTCTTCCCGTCTGATTTCTAAAAACCTGAAAATTAAAGTTTACAAAACAATAATCTTGCCTGTTGTTTTGTATGGGTGCGAAACATGGTCTCTCCCTCAGAGGGAGGAACACAGATTGCAGGTGTTTGAGAATCGGGTGTTGGGGAGGATATTTGGGCCTAAGAGGGAAGACGATGGGGCGTGGAGAAAACTGCACAATGACTAGCTTAAAATCTGTACTGCTCCCCCAGTATTGTGAGGGTGATTAAGTCGAGAAGAGTGAGATGGGCGGGACATGTAGCGCGCATGGATGGGACAAGAGGTGTGCACCGGGTACTGGTTGGGAAACCTGAAGGGAAGAGACCTCTGGGGAGACCTAGACGTAGATGGGAGGATAATCTCAGGCGGGATCTATGGGAGATAGGAGTTGAAGGAGACTGGATTTTGTTGGCCCAGGACAGGGTCCGGTGGAGGGCTTTGGTTAATTCGGTGATGAACCTTCGGGTTCGGTAAGCCATCTAGTTAGTTAGTTATGGACAAATGTATAAATGGAATGACAGATGAAATGGAAGTATATTTGTATATAATATCCAATTTAGTGCAAGGTCATCTTCTTTTAAAGTTTAAACAGGGTTAAAATTATCCCTGAACAACCATGAACAGGCTGCTCATTGCACGAAATAAAATAAACAGTAAACATTTTTCAATTTAACAAACGAGTATTTTGTGGTACCGACTTAAAATTAAATAACTCTTCATACGAAACTATTACACTGCTTCTAGTATGTCCCTCAGAAGATACGATCTTTTCTAAATTATGTGGACACTCATTCTGAATAAAATAAAATAAGTATAACACAATATATTTCAGTACTTACACTACAAATCTTGGAGTGTATTTATTTCAGTTCATCCTCTTTTTCAATTGGGTTGAATACGCTCCTGTGAAATACGGGGACTACCAATATCCAATATGGGCTGATGCCGTTGGTTGGGCGATTGGCGTCTTCCCTGTTTGCATCATCATTGGTATGGGTGTCTATAAAAAGAAGGCAATGGCAAGCCACTTCTGGATCATCTGCCAAGAACGTATATGAACAGGTCCCAGTCCGAGAAAAGGATGGAAGGATCCTGTTCATATGGACCTGTCGTCAGACAGAACACTAATAATTATTTGGAACTAGAAGTTTAGTATTTTATATTAGCGTCGTAAATTAACTGAACAGAGATTACTGGGTACAATTAGACGGTGTTGACTTTCTGAGAATGCTGCACGAGAAATATAACCTTTCAATGTTTCACAGACTCCGCAGAGAACAACGGATTTCGTCATGTAGAAATAAGCATTTTGTGTTATTTTGCGTTTCCAGAAGAAGCTACTTATCTGTTATTCGTGTTGTGGTGAGCGGCTTAAAATACAAAACTCATTTTCATGGAAGTGTGGCTTATGCCAATGTAATTATAATTAGTCTCTCACGACGCTACAAAATAAGATCCTCATTTCTAATACCCTCTTCACTGTCTCACCCCTTCATGCCAATTGTGAACGTCAGAATTTTAATCATTGTTTTCCATCTGGTGTTCTTAGGCTAAGTGCGTCTATTTCAGGGGTGCCAAAAATGTTTATACAAATGAGTCAATAATTCGTGTGCTTTCAGGCTGCAGTATGAAAGCTTATTTCAATGGTTTTGTAATTGCGTCATATTGTGAATATTCTAACCATTATTTATTTTAATCCGTCTTATCACAATATTTAAAATTTCTTATAATTAAGATAATAAAATATCATTGATGTTCCATATCGATTGATCGATTTACATTTTGGAACATCTTTTACACAACATGTTTCAGTTTTTATAAAACCATCATCAGGTGTAAAATATTTACGAACTTAAAACTCAAATATGATTCCATTTGGTGATGTTTCATGCCATTTGTTTTTCAATTTTGGGCGAGGTGTAAAAGATGTTCCAAAATGTAAATCGATCAATCGATATGGAACATCAATGATATTTTATTATCTTCATTATAAGAAATTTTAAATATTGTGATAAGACGGATTAAAATAAATAATTGTTACAACTTAATAGGGAAAAAAATAATCAGGCTTTTAAATGTTATGACCAGAATAAACAATGTGATAACTGTGTCTTTCCTCCAGCAGTCGTAACTGACATGGAAACAATACTTCGATCGGTACGGAATTAGAAAGCTGTAAACGTGACGAATGAAATGACTTTTCATTATGTTACATAATTATTACTGATTGAAGCTTACATTATAATTTTATTATATCCTATCTCTAGTAGTACATCAATTAAAAATTTGATGTTCATGCATAAGAACCACTCGAATCCTATACAAAATCTAGGCCATTACATTTTAGTGAAAGTGTGATGATTTGAGTAAACAGTCTCATTATTTCTTTAACATTAATTAAATTTTAAAACCGAAATTACCCTACGTTGAAAAATAAACAGACGAATAATTGTTAACCTCTTCAAAGTGAATTCAATGAGAAAAACCTTCCAGCTTTAGATCATAATACACAACAACAAACTCATTAAAATGATAATAAATAAAACTGTGAGCATAAATACATACCAATATATTTATGTATCAGCACAATTTATTATTAATTAATCGATTTAATTAAACGCACAAAACACAAATTACTAACCAGGTGGAGAACACAACAATAAAAGCTGAAGAGCAGAGTCAGCCAGCGGCCAAGATGGAACAAGCCAATACGAAAAAGACTCAGGAGAAGAAAAATAACATGAAGCCATGAGAAACATAACATCACAGCAACAACAACAACAACGCAGGTCGAGACAACAAATCAATCGACGTGACCGGTTGACCGTCTCCCAAACACGGAACTCAAATCTTTCCTCCATCCATTTTCATCTACACAAAGCTCTGCAGACACACGTACGGACGTCGAAAAGATAAGTACAACAGCCAAAACTGTTAGCCAGCAAGACAGAAATGATGTATAAGGTCATTAAATGTGAACAGAATATTACAGTTATCGTATAGTGGGAACTGTAAATGACGAGAAATAGAAGCAGCATAATGTGTTTGATATTAGGACTGTGATATGCATATTTAACGATGGCATGAACATTTAAAAGTTAAATTCAAAACAATTAAAATATCAGAATGCCTGCTTCTTTACTTAAAATTCTTGAAATTCCACTCAAAATTTGATTTTAGCGAAACAATATCGTAAATGTCCGAAAACTATTTTCAAGAAAAAAAATATATAAATGTCATAGTTAATATTTAGTCATCCAAAATTTTAATTTTGTTAGATATTCAACAATATGGATGGTCATGTTATAACAAGAAGGAAACATTGCAAAAGAAATATTACGAACTACACATTTAACATCTTTAAAAAAAATATGAAACAATTTTTAAATCCATATAGTTTTATATCGAGTATTGTTGAAAAACTGTTGCTTAATGTTACAATATAAATATATTTAATTAATATATTAGGAAGAAAGATTTAGGAGACAAAGTAAGAAGAAAAAGGCACATTAAAATCCAAGAAGCAGGCGCACGAAAATACACGACAGCCAGAAAATGACTAAAAAAAACCCTGGGGTGAACACACATGAGCAGTAGAAAGCAGAGATGAGAGATAAATCCTTAAATTCAACATGTGCACATAATCTAGTCAATTACATCAATGATTTCATACCAACCACTATTAATTTTACATAAAATAACATATTTTGTGTTCGGACTCAGTACACCAAACAGGCTGTTAATGCCGTGACAAAGCATCGGTGTATAAATCAAAGGAACAGTAAATACGAGGCGCGTCCACAAAGTAAGTTTCCCTGGGGTCGTTTACAGAAACAAAACACAATTTCATGGAAATATTTATTGCAACAGATACAGCAAGTGTCCAGCTATTTTTCAACATATTCGCCACCGGAATTGAGACATTTGTCATACCGTGGGACCAACTTTTGAATACCTGTGTCGTAGAAGTCTGCCGCCTGGGATTGGAACCACTGTGTGACAACCATCTCCGCCTCTCTGTCATTCTCAAAACGCTGACGCTGACCGGACAGGAATTTCTTGAGGTGTAGGAAAAGATGGAAATCACTGGGAGCGAGGTCCGGGCTGTAGGGTGGATGATTAAACACCTCCCAGCTGAACTTCTGCAGGAGACTTGCTGTCCGTCGAGCCGTGTGCGGCCTAGCGTTATCACTGACCGCACTTCACAGTCGGCGGGAGCTGGAATAAGAACCTCCATCTTCAACAGCTGCAACGATGCTACTGTGAGAACGCGGGAAGTGCCGTTAGTGCATGCGCCATGCTACGTCATTGCTCTATCACGTACGCACAGTCGCTTCGCGCAATATAAGGTTTGCTAGCTGTGGGACGAGTGGGAAACTTACTTTTGGGACGCGCCTCGTACATTCATGAAATAATCAGGAAAACCGTCACTCAAAATATGGTAAATATATACGAGAACAAGAACACTAATTTCTTTGGTCTGGAGAAAAAACACCAACACTCGGACTGAAGTACAAAACACGAAAAACGTATTATAAACAGCAAAAAATGGTCGTTCTATAAATATGATGTTATTGTTAAAACATAAAGACTGATTCACATTATTACTCATTATTTGAACCACAATAAGGGGGGAAACCAGTACAGAATATATTGTTATCCAAAATGTGTGGCATATTCACAATAATTTAGATCAGGGTCCTGGGACAGTACACCCCTCACTCCAACGTCAAAGTCAGTACAGTTAACCATACATGCTTGCCAACATGTTTGCTCAGTGATGCCACCACTCTTAACAAATATCTTATAAACCTAAATGATGAAAGATTCAGAGGAAAAAATCCAGAATATTAATTTTACGTTACGATTTATCAAAATATATTAATGGTAATTTTTAGGAAAATACTTCCAGTCACTACTGAGCTTAATATTATGTAAATAGTCACTGATTAAATGACACAAATATGATAAAATATTATCTTTCTTCCCAGAAGAATGCTCCTCTATTATAAAGATGTATATTCCTTGTAACAGTGATATATAAAACACTGCCATGATTTGGCAATGCAGTATTAACATGTTTCATGTCACTTACAGAAGGTTCTAACATAAACAGATAATTATTCCATGTATGAAAGCAGAAGGTTCTAACATAAACAGATAATTTTGCCATGCATGAAAGTGGTTTAAAGTTTATACCTTAATTGCGTCATGTTTGTGTTTTATTGATACAATATTTTTATCTTCCGTCTATACACAAACTTAAAATAATGTTGTTTAAAATTACTTAAAATTATAACATTCTCAGTAGATACTGCATCTTGTTACATTTTTTTGTATCGACAAGATGCAGTATCTACTGAGAATGTTATAATTTTAAGTAATTTTAAACAACATTATTTTAAGTTTGTGTATAGACGGAAAATAAAAATATTGTATGGTTTAAAGTTGTTTCTTGAAAGCAGCTTTGAAGGAAAAGTATCAGGTTTCACCAAAACATCTGGTGTAGGCCTGATTTTATTCCTCGACACTACGTTGTTGAAAGCAGTGGATTCAATAGTGAACACGGAAGACCTCATCATAATCATCTCCGAGGAGTGGGTCCATAGGGATCCATTCCGACTCCAACTAAATGTGTACTTGGTCTATCCGTCATTTCTTCCGTCATCCTAGCTGCCTTTTGCCTTATGGCTTATACCGTAGTCTTATAGCACTCATTCTCAGAACGTGTTTAGTCCCTCGTAGTCTCTGCTGTTTGATTTGTTCACTTATTTTATTTTGTCTAGTAATTTATAACCTCCTACAGCTCTCAAAAATTTAATTTCATACATTTCAATACCTCACTTATCATATTTGTTAAAGGTATAAATAAACTGTATTAACGGTGGTCTAGCGGTTAGAACGCTGGCCTTGTAATCCTGGGGTCTCGGGTTCCATTCCCGGCGGTGCCCGAATTTATAACTTGTGTTGGGCAAGGCCGTGGTCTAGGCAACACGGAGTTTTCCTCCGTGGCATCCCAACAATTACTCCATTCACACACAGAAGAAGGCAATGGCAAACCACTTCTGGATCTTCTGCCAAGAACGTATATGAACAGGTCCCAGTCCGAGAAAAGGATGGAAGGATCCTGTTCATATGGACCTGTCCTCAGACAGAACACTAATAATAATAAAAATAATCTCTGCTTACGTCAATGTCAGATGGCTCGTCGTCGAGACCAATTTATGAACATTCCCTTCAAGTACACTCATTATCCAAAAGCCTAAGTACTGCCATTTAAAATTATGAAACATGTTAATCTGCGAATGATGTATTAAACATGCATTCAGCCTAATAATACTTACCACTGCGCGTGATCTATGTGAGACTAATCCGTGAAGTTGTGCTCACATAACTTGGTGCCAAGCAAGAATAAGTACGTATCTGGACTTCCTATCAATTACCTGGAAATAGAATTATACAGCATGTCAGCAATGAAAATAAGTAGTGTTATAAGAAAAGTTCCTGGAAATCTGAAACTTTAGACTGCAAAGATAATATTTTTATTCAAATACATAATTATTAAAATATCATAAATCTTAATAAAATCTATGAAGTGTTTGGTCAACTGCTGTTCGATGCATCTCTGTAAGAAAACTTGTACTTCGCCATTTATGAATTTAACAAAAAAACAAAATAATAATAATAATCAGTATACATTAAATGCCCATGAAAATTACTTTTCTGCAGCTTGTCTGTTGTATAATATTCCATGACTCATAGATAAATTCATCAATATTAAATTATCGTGAAAGTCTTTTATGTTCGTTTAATTTAATATCCAATAAATATTCACAAGACAAACTGCACTAAAATGCTATTTACATTTTTTATTAAAGTCTCATGAACAGAGACTCAAAACCACTGTCACATAAGCAAAACTTATTTTCACATTTAAATTATAAGCGTCGTTGATAGTTTTACTTATGAGACAGCAGAACCATTAATAAAACTTCTCATGAGTGAATGAATAATATCCAGAACTATTCATAACAAAACTGTTAACTATTTCACACGTTGTTATTAATCAAACAATTATTATGTATGGTCGTTGGGTATAAGCTCAAGGAAGGATATTTTTCTAGTGTGACAAACAATTTATTGTGCAGAACACTGATGTAGGTTAGTTGAGAAGTTTTAAGTGTATAAAATCAAAGATTATCGCATTTTTAATTTAATGGAATTATTTTTGTCATGTATAACAACACTGTCATAGTTAAATGTATTTTTTAAAACAAGCCGTTTCATCCGTTTTCATGTATATTTAAACATCTTTTTTTTTACTACTCATAAGCAAACTAAGAATCACATCATACAAAAATGTAAACAAAATTATTGTGCCCTTGTGTGTATGTCATTGCCATGTACGTATCATAAAAAGACATTATTACTTTGTACGTAAGTCTTGTACAACACTATCTTTAAAGTTTATAGTTTAAATGCGTCATGTTTGTGTTTTATAATTAAAATATATAATATAATTCAGGTCTATACACAAACTTTATTTACAGATGTTAAAATTTAAAATTTGCGCTATTCATCGTTACTACGATGTTACAATACAATACTTTGCCAGATCACTGACTCTACATTGCACAATTACGATGTGCGTAAGGAATAAGGTATATATTTTACAGCTTCCAAAAATCAGTCAACATTAACACACACGTGACACAAATATGAACGTAATTCAGAAATCATTTAAATAACGAAGAAAATTTTTAAACTGCCTGTTTAGAAAACATTGCTGTATACGGGACTGTAAAATATTTCATAATAATTAAATCAATGTAGGAGCACCTAAATGAAAAACATAGGTTCAATAAATTGCTAAATAATCATTTAAAACTGCTGACAAGCCAAAATTTCATTTGCGAATACAAACACTGCAGAAAATCCCAAAATCTAACGATAATATTTCTCACTTGCTTTTATGCAGCCCTCGTTAATTCTCAGGAGAGTGATTCCTGTCCTGTGAACTTTTGTTTTTAAATGATAGTGATGTGTATTAAATAAAATTCTCACACGAGAGTTTAGTGAACACAAGTATGACTTTTGTAATTCAACTACTGTGGTTTCTGATATGTGGCTCATTAATAGTGCATTACTGATTGGCAAAATTAATTTCCAAGATGTAGACGAGGAAACATGAAATTTCAGGTCCTTAAACAGTGAGGGTGTCAATTGTAGTATTCTAGATCGTTATGCCATTCAGTCCAGTAAGTGGCTGAATCCTGAAGATGGAGGTGATACATCACTCAAAAACTAAAAATGTGACTATTTCAGACAAGCAATCAACAAAATCAGATCAAGCAGTTCAATATATTACGAAATAAAACTCTTTGCAATTAGATATATGAAAATGTAAGAATAATTTGAAATCTGAATGAGGAAAAATAAGATGCGGAGTAAATTTTTGGTCCTGATATTGCAGTAAGATAAATATGAGTGATTTAGAAAATTTGCGATAACTGTGGAATAATTTTGAAAAGTAAAGTATGATTCCATGATGGTTAGACAGTATAACACAGAATGTTCCTGGTATAAAATCACTAATTATATTTTAATTCATCAATACTAACTGATAAGTACAAATCAGAGATGAAAATTCGCAACGTTTAATGTGTCAGCTCAAATAATGTACTAATTCCTGCAGCACATTGATAATTCAATGTAAAATACTTTCCAGTATGATGAATGAGTTTGTGAATTGTGTTGAAATTTTGTGTATGAGTCGAAAGTGGGGATGAATTCTTCAATAAAATTAATTTGTCCAGCTAAAAGTCAAAACAATATAACTGACCACAGACGAATTATAAAATTCTCAGTGGTTGCATTTACTGTGTTAATGTATAGTTGAACTGTACAAAGTTGGACATAAGAATCATTATTAATCACATAGAATTATACATGTGTTGATCGACTGCACAATTTAGAAAGTGTTATTGGTTAAATGGCATAAATTTTTATGGAAACTTCTGTCATTGATATAAAAGAAAGGTAAAGCCCATGTATTAGTTCAAACTTATTGTTTTAGACTGCTTTCAGTGTACAAAATGTGCTTAAATATAGCAAATTTTTAACTTAAATGTAAGTACAGATTCAGATTATGAAATACGTGGAAACAGTGTAGACACTGCAACAAACTTAATACACCCTTCACTTCCCCGCCTATAAATCCAGCTCCTCACACCCCATTGGCATATTCATCGCCCTGATGACGGAGGCAGTATGACCTCTGAAACGTTGGTTAACATCGACCAGACTACACAGCGCAATAACCCAGAAGACAGAAGTCTTCATACTCACCGCTGTGAGAACCTCAAGTCTTAAAATGTTCTATTATACAGCACTTAAGCGAAAGGCAGTCGCAATGTAAAAAAACAGGAAGAATTAAGTTTTTCAGCGAGAAAATTGATATGCTGTTGTAAGAACTGACCCAGCAGTTCATATTTGGTAAAAGAGAGTATAAATGTTCATCGTGTTCATGATAACATATCCAAACATACATAAAACTTGCATATAGCCACAAAAGAAATTTCCCACTTTTTATGGAACCAAAAGTATTCACAGGAGCCCCTGCCAGTTCACATCCTGACATGCTATTTTTTTAAACTTCATTTAAAGTCCTACTCCTGCCCATTTAGGGTTTCCAATCAAAATTCTGAATGCATATCTCATTTCTCTCATGCCCACGCCTTCATTTATTCAGATTAATAACATGTGATGAACAGTAGCAGACTTCGTCTGTGCTTTGTAATTCCAATCCTCCTTCCACGTAAAAAAACTGTAGACCTAAATTCGTCTTTTCAGACAGTTTATTAATGAGAACAATAAAATGACGACCTCCTGTTACTTCCCCTCAAACCGCATCCATCAATTTTTATTATTCCCTTAAGGTAAGATACCAAGGTTCATGCCCATACCAAACAACAGGTAAAAATTAGAGTTTTGTACATTTCATTCTTTACATTTTTATAAAGGAAATGAAATGGCAAAAAGTTTCTGAATTGTGTGGCATTTCCCAATTTGATACGCATTAATCCCTTCATAAATGCAATTAATTAATACCGCCATTCCCAGATTTTTTGAACTTTTGGCAAATTTTTCGTGTATTTTTCTAGTACTTACATTTTGGTATATCTAAAAAAATAACGTATCAGTCACGTAGCAATTCTACAGCAATGCGTAACAAATGTGTAACTGCTGGGAATACAAGAATTGTGTAAGATAACCATAACACATTTGACGCAGGAAAATATAAATCATAAGAATGGCCTGATCAACGGATGCTGTGGTCAGATTTAGAAAGGGAGATAAAAATGAAACATAAGGATTTTAAGTGCCTGTTGACGAACAGAGGTCAGCGTGTATGTATGTGTGCAAGTGCGTGCAATGCTTATAATGTATTCGATCATAAGAGATGGAAATGTTATTAAAAAACACTGCGTTAAAAAATTAAATACTACTGCATATACAAATGTCTGCTATCTTTCAAAATTTATGTTGGCATTATAACAGACTTTCAATATATACAATTTTCAAGACGCAAACCTTCGACACACTGAGTCCTTTATCAGGTACGAGTTACGATAAATGGAAGAAAAAAAAAGGTTCAGAGGTTTTGCCAAACCAAATTAAAAATTACAGTAGCTCATAACTGAACATACGTAATTGAAATTTTTATAAGTAGCCAAGCACACATTTTAACCAAATGCTTTACAAATATTTTACTGTTTAAACAAACTCAGCCATCCTAATGTTAAATTGCTGCTTCAGATTAAAAGTTATGCTGCAGACATTTGCATTTAGTGTATTTAATAGACAGCCTGTAATGTTGTTGAAATTGTTTTTCATTTTACGCTTCATAACAACCATATGTTGTTTAATGCCTATATAAGGAATACATAACTACATATATATTTTAGAAATATGGAGATAAATAAAAGGTATTATAGTTGTCGATATCAATGAACACAGGGTCTGGTTAATATACAGTATTCAAAAAGTTTCAATACAGGAAACATTTACTTACTTTCAGCTTTCTTTGGAAATGAAGTCTTCTCGCATGTGAACAACTGTCATAAATCTGTGCTACCAACTTAGATAAAAAAATAACAATGTTGCCAATTTTTGCATGTTGTGTACCTGCTGTACAGAGATTTTTTGAACATTCTGTATATACCATCAGATATGAGAACTTGGAGGAGACAGAAAATTTTTTGAAAGATAAATGTAACAAATATAGGTGCTATTTAATTATACACTTATTAGCAGTCAGTTCCAAATACATGAGTGTCATAGTGTAACTTTAAATCAATAAATATTAGGTTACTGTTAAAATAAATTAAAAATAATATAAAAAATTGGGGCAGATCATGCACAAGCATACATACCACATTGTTATTAAATACTTTCAATACTGTATCAACTCTCTAGGTTACTTAGCATCAGTAATATTGCATTAAAATTTCTTGGGAAGTCTGTGCACAATATTTCCTTTTTGATATGTTCAAAACTATTCATTCCCTTCATGACATCTTCCAGTACCTGGCTGAACCATCTTATCCTTGGTCATTCCAGGGGCTCTTTCCTTCAAATTATAATACTATAATTCTCTTTACAGGGCCAAATCATTGTAGTAATGTATCTTCAAATTTTGGATTCCAACTTCTGCAAAGGTTACATTCTTAATTGTAGCCCTTCTTCTCCCCCCCTCTCAATAATTCTAAAAAAAATTTCATGTCCATTACTCGAATTTTACTTTTATTTTTCTACGTAAGGGCCCACGCTTCAGTATCAGATGTTAGAATTTTTTAAAAATATATTTTATAAGTCTATAACTTGTATTGTTTTGGGACATATAGAAGAACAATCTTGTATTTTTATATTTATATTGTCATTGATTTTCCCTTCTGAATTTTACCTTCCAAATAAATAAATTTGTCTGCCTCCTTAACCAACATTTCATTAACTTTTATTCTGAGATCTGTGTCTACGTTCACTGAAATCCTCACTTACCATCTTCCCCATATTCATTCTCAGTCCATATTCCTTTATAATAAAGTAAGATCAATTCTGTAATCACAAATAATTATGTTCATAGCTAACTAGTAAACTCCTTTCAGATCAAACTTTGCTCCTTTTAAATTTTTAAGAAGTGTTGTTAAAATTCTCTGAATTCTTTTAAGTTCATCCTTTTAATATGTTGATTTACATATTAAGCTCACGAGCAAAATAAAATTATGTGATATTTAAGTAATAAATGCCAATATTCTTCTGATACCAGTTACAGTTCAGGAGTAGTTATTTTATCAAGCATATTTAATGTCATCTGCCTGAGTAGTGGAATGGCAAATTTTAAATTTTCTGTCTCCGTACATAGATATGTGATATCTCCCGCCACCAATTTAAAACGCTCCCACTGACCCTCGTGAAAAAAAAAATGTCTGCATTGATATGCAGCAAATTAGTTTCAGTAGGAAAGTGGGGGAAACAATTGTGAAACTAGCCTTTAACACAGTGATTGTAAGCTCTATTTATCAAATATTTTGGAAAAGTTAACACAAACACTCATTTGATTGTTATTCATTTACAGAAGACATTATTTTGGACGGAACTAGGAAACATATGGTACTGTTATACCCTTCAATATATTTATTTTGTTTCATCGACAACTTAAACTGATCTATGACATTTTAATATAAATTTTCACCATATATTTTAGTCTCTTAAAGAAATTAAAGTTTATATCTGTTTTCAAACCCTTCAATAATAAATGGATTATCGTAGTACTGGAAGCAAATCCAGCAACGTGTGACTTAAAATAATATGATAATCCTTAAAAATGTATTCATTATTTTGTTTCCGAACCTATTTTCTTATTAAATGGGGCTATTTCTGTGTCATTTCATCAATGTTGGATATTGTTGCAACGTTCATAAATGAAAGGCTTTCAAAGAGCACTCTTTTATATCAGAGATGATGATAAATTAAAGATAATAAAATGATATATGATACATTTGCAAAGTTTAAATGACTAATTTTTGCTTTCAGGAAAATATTACAGAAACCTCTCACATCAATTTGTAATTTTGTAATATACCACTGTATAAATATTACTATATTAACCATCAATGTAAACTTAAGTCATGTAACTCCCTAATGTTTTATTCTGTAACTAATATAACAACCATCCATATGTGCCATGTATGAAGAAACCCCATTTTTCACCGTTCATTTTAATTAGGGGGTAAATATAATGTTTGAAGTGGGGGGAAAGTTCAAGTTAGATCATTGTATATCAGCCTCAAATAACAAAACCTTAAATAAAATGTACAGGGTGCCTCAGACATTACTTTTTCTTTTCTGAAAGAAAGACACTAAAAGTCAAATGTGAGAGCAATGGGGGAGGAGACAATATTTTATGTTTTTCACACAAAGTTCACTGTCAAAGTGCCAATTTTTGTTACTTTATCTCATTTAAAAAAATGTTTCTTATATTATTGAACTTAATAACAGTGCTTGTTTCATTCTGTACCACCAGTAAGAAATCCTAATCTCAGTCTGCCAAAGAAGCAAGCGGAACGGCACCAAATCCCACTTCAATCACAAAAATATTTACACAACTGTAGTTCAGGATTTACTGCTTGAACTGGCATTCAAATATGAGGTTTATACAGACATGGATAAAATAATTCAATTAAGACAGAGGATAACCAGATGGTTCCTACGCTGTTTCACGTCATAGTCCAAATAATAAGCAATACCGAAGGGCCTACTAAAGTCACAATCTGTACATAAAATCATCAAGAATACGAGAGTAATTAAATTTTATTCAGTGTGTGTTCTACTGAGTTTGTTTACCGATATTTTAACTGGTTAGTCGTACTTTATAGGGGTTTATAAAATGATCATAGAGTAAACAAACATTATATTATGTGCAATGCATGTACTCATGTGGACATTAATTGTATGTTGAAAGATCAAATATTAGTTTAACATGTCTCTCTCTTCAATTTAATAAGAAACATGTATAACACTTTAATTGTATTACTTAACACTGTATATTTGTCTGTATGTTTGTCCACATGGAAGACTCCGAGTCAGATCATTAAGGTGGGTTCAGAAGCACCCTAAAGTCTGTCACAGCCCATGCCCTAAAACGCACGGCACGTGCTGAAATTTACCGTCATATTCCGACAAAGCCATAACAAAGGCCGGCACTATCTTGCCTCTGACGGCACTGAAGTTTGTGGCTAATAAACAAAATCATGCAGTAACATAGCATTACATTCTGTTAAATGAATAATTCCATTCCTCGCCACACAACCCTTCGCCTCAGTCAGATTATAAATCCAGTTTCAGTTTATCAAGAATTACTGTAATTTTCTCTGTTAAAAACCATTTTGATACCATAAGAACACTAATATAAGAATATAAGAACTGAGATCAAAGACAGCTGTCCTCTGGGTTGTAGCACCATGTGGTCCGGTAGAAGTTTGCCAGCGTTTCAGAGGTCCTCGCTACCTCCATCATCGCCCTGACTACGTGGCGCTACAACCCAAAACACATCCATCTTTGGACTCGCCACCATGAAAACCTCAAATCCTACTAAATAAGAACTTAGATTTTCATTGAAGTGTAAATTTAGATGGTGATCTGAGTTGAGACGCCATGTAATCATATAAATGGTTACCATTGTTTCGGAGGACTCTGTTCTACCCGTCTCAATGCAATTAGTTTTCAGCAGGTGCCCACCAAAAACGTTGGCAGTCACGACTCTATCGTACCGCAATCCAGAACATCGTTATCTACACCAACGTAAAGTTCAATTACTACAGTGACGTTTTTAATTACGACAAACCAAACTGCTTCGTGTGATAAAATTGTTTCAAATACGTTAACACTCTTAAGTCACAGCTCATCTAAAATGTTAAAAATCAGTCCCTATCGCAAAGCAAATATGACACTCAAAGATCAACTCGTTAATGCCGCTAAAGAAACAGAATCATACAAATCAGGTAAAGCGCATCTACGTTCTTTTATTATATTTTACTGATGACGAATTTCAACAAAACATGCGTCCAGTATTCTCACATCTAATGCTATTAGGTGTTATACATGGAAAAATGAAGGTGTAGTGCGTAGCCGTTGTTTGAAATGAAGAGAATTCATAGAACTTGTGTGATTAAGAATGTGTATTAATAAAATTATCAGAAAACTACTGATATGAGTTGTTTTATATTTAGAAAATTTTTACTTAGCTACCGATGGTAAATTAATATTAGGTGTGGTGCCATGACTTACAATTAACACTCTAAGACAATAACTTTGCGTTAATGTTTTGATGTAAATTGGATTAAAGGATGTAGATAACATGGCAGTGCTGTAATTATTAGTTGTTACATTTATGTTCTGTAAATACCTCACATTCAAAAGTTGGACTTGTGGATATATAAAATGTACTGTGGGTCGTTGAAGTCAGTGTTATTTCTGTAAACGTCATGTTCTTCAGATTTACAACTCTTTTCTTTTTAAAGCTTTAAAACTGAAAACTTTGCTTATTATAATTTTCAGTGAACTAAATTGTACTTGTAAATTTAGAAGTCAATTTTCAAAAGAAAAAATGTGTGACTTAGCATAGTTAAATGGTAGTATATATAAAAGCAAGATTTTTCTTTTTAGAAAATAAACATGTATTTTGGAAGCTCATTGATATGTTGTAGACATAAGAAGGCCTAAGAGTGAATGTGGAAAGGTGCGCACGCACATAAACCAGTGTTACACTGAATCTAGAAGCAGAGGTGTTGGAATATATTTAAAGCTATGAAATGTTTCTAAGTGCTGATTCAATTATTCATACATGATTACCCGTTCACTTCGAATTACCAAATACTTGATTTTCCCACAAACTCCTCTTTTTGTCATAAAAATCATCACAGGAAGAGTTCTTTAAAGTCACATGAACACCTTAATTTGAATGTGCTAATTAATGTTTGTTCTGTGAAGTCAGATTTAATTTCTTATATAAAAACACACATTAAAATCACGTAAAAACAGAATCTTAAGAAAACGAGACCTGGAAAATAACTAGACTGATGTTTGATGATGATGTACTTCTGGGTTCTGGCGCCACGCAGACTCATCAGTTGATGCCAACATTTTGGTAAAACAGACTGTCTCCATCTTCAGGGGTGAAGTGACTCACTTTTCAGTGTTGTCACTTCAGCCCTGAAGATGGATTCAATATGTTTCTCCAAAATGCTGTGCATCTACTGATGAGTCTGCGTGGCGCCAGAACCTAGAAGTACATCATCATCATCCTCACTGCCACTGAATCAAACGGTCATGACGTACAAGTTTGATTTGTGGTTCCATAAAGTGTTCCAATTTGTACATGGCCATCAAACTCGTACTGGGATTTAAAACAAGTTCTGGGAATAATTTACAATTTATCTTCTTCTTCTATGGCTCTCCGGTCCGTATTCGATCCATGGCCTCCTCAATTCTCCTCTTCCATTCGGTCCTCTGTTAGGTCCGTCTGTCCGAGGCTTTGATCAAGGTTTCGAAACATCTTTCTTTTTACGGCGCAAGGTTGTTAGCCTTGCGACCAACCCCCAAGCTGGAGGACCAGGGTACCTGTCTTAGTCTGACCTCTCCCCCTCAACCAATCTGGCTAGGGAAGCCCTACCAGTAGCTATGCTACCGCCAGCATAGCTCTTGGGTTCACCGAGGTACTCGAGCCCCACCACCACGACAAGGATTTACAATTTATACTCTCCTTTATATAGATCGTCAAAAAAAGAATTAATAACACAATCTTAATTACACATTCTTGTGCATAACTTCGGGTACTACAGATTTTCGCTACCAGAAAATGTCAGTCATAACCGTAAGGATTTGGGACGTCACCGTTCCCGTAATTTTAACACGCAAAAACATTTCATACACAATTTATAGAAGTGATAATTTTCTATCACCAAACCAAATCTTATATATCTATATAGCTCATAAGTTACTGATATCAAATAATACAGCAAATATAGACTTTGTTCAGACCTCAAGATCTATTTCAAGAAATGTTTCTCTCGTGTCACTCCCATTATATTTCTATCACTGATATGACACAATTACAAATTACAAAGAAAACGAAACCAACTAATCAAACACAAATATTTCACAAGACATATTCGAGTCCATACTTACAAGTTTTGAGCGACGGATGATCAGGACGTTCTCAGGCTATTATGAGATGCACCAAGTAAGGATGTGTGTTTCAGCACTGAAAATCCCTGCATCCAATTCCATTTTTTGTTTTCCTGCTTGTGATTTATTTAACATACTTGGTCAGTGTCTGAGCAACATCTGGGAAAAATTAAAATATATATTCCATATTATGACAAGTAATAGTTTAGTGTACAAACACGGTAACAACGCTTTAGCAACATTCCAGTTTGATAAATAATTCTATGAGGAAGTATGACTAAATGAATTTCTAACTCCACAAAGCAGAGTCGTCCTTGAGAAGCAGACAGTACGCTTTGCCAGTCAAATTCCCTACCTTCTATAGACCCTGAAGAGCGACTGCCACGTTCACAATAGCCGAATCACATGACAATTCTACGACTCGGAGAAGAACATTCTCGATAAAGAAACAGGTTGAAGTCTTTACAGCTTAGTTTGCTCAAGGATAACTGGATTAAGATACACAGGGTTACAGTTATGCACCTGGATAATGTTATATAACACATTATATATTTAATCATTCTATCTTACATATATAGCATAAAACAGTAATGTAAAATATCTAAAATTATATCATTTTTAAATAAATCCATCTCATAAACAGACAGTTCTAAAGTTAAAAATGTGATACAATTTCTCTTCTATATAAAATATTGTAACATATAAATTTCGGTGTATTTAATAAATTTAAACTATTTTACGATACAGTCTTTAGTTTTCAATTATGACTTAAGGCAAGATTTGGTACTTCAAACATACATTATGCATAAACATACTTATGATTATATCAAAATTGGGCAATCACCAATATGTATTATGGCTTCAATAATTGCACTATCCTGTATGTATATACAGGAGCATCTTCGGTGAGAATGTCTGTTTTACAGTACGTACGCTGTTACGCCGCGGAAAAAAAAAAATAAAACTGGTAGCCAAGACATTAAAACAAAATAAGTACATATTCAAACAGTGATATTCCTTGAACGATGCACATTATAACTAATAGATTTGTGCAACAGTTTTTCACCCATCGAGCGTTAGATTTATCTACTTACATGAAGAAAAAGATACTCAATTAAAACTGAAGATGATGAAGAATAGCCAAGTAAATTCTGGTAATGATTACATTATTCTTATTAGAAAGTGAACAATATGTACTTTAGGGAGATTATATATATATATATTGCTTGATTTGCATTATTATGATTATTACTGGCACAGCAAAAAGTACAAGAGTGCACAGAATTCACCGTTAGCATCATATATTTAATGACTACACACTACTGTTTTGCTGTGGGTAACACGTTTTCCTGAAGAAAAAATTACTCAGAACTTTAAAATTAATGGCGGACAGAGAATTTAATCAAACGAGAACAGCATCTAATTTAACAGTTGTACTTGAGGCGTATGTTAAATTTATCGAAGTAAGATGTCTTCAAATTCTGACATTTCTCTACGAAATATTTTTTGCTAGTTTAATTTTAAGGGTATGACAAAGACCCAAATATGATCATGGTTAGTCAACTGCATCTAATTATGCAACAATTACTGAATTAATCTGGCTCAAAATATGGTCCAGTATCAGGTTCTTGTGCTCATGGTAAGGATACTTCGGGTTCTGTAAAAAGATAGGGAATTTTTTACTAACTGCACAACTATCAGTTTCATACGGACTCCTGCCCTATCATGTTAGTATGCCACAGCAAATAACATGAGATATAAACATGGAATGTTTTCTGTGACTGAAGCAAAAAACACTTACTCCCTAATTCAGACAACATTAATGCAATATTATGACTACGACTGCCACCGTTAACTACATCAGGAACTAAGTAAAATTAGGTTCTTATCTAAATTTTCAACCTCTATTTGGTAATAAATAATTTATTAAGATTTGTATAAATTCAACGTACCAAAATATTACTGAATAGTATCTGGAGAAAATATGGCGCGGTACCAAAACACCAACAAATTCAGTGTTAGAAAAATGCGTTGTACAATTCCCATTTAAATTATAATCATTTGATGTAACAAAGTGGTACATAAAACTGGCACTAGCCCAACATTTTACCAATTCTAGTTCTCAAGTGTGGGTATTCATCTCTAACCTTGCTGCGCTCAAAATAAAAAGCTTAGTTTACGTACATTTAAAGCCATAAACCTCAAATATATTAGCTAATCATAACATACTACCTTTTAATTAAATTATAATTAAAATAATCCCATCAGAAGAATTGTTTGTGAATATGTTAATGATGCATGTTATTAAGTTAAACACTATAAATATAAAATTAACATCTATTTATTTATCTATTGATATTTTGTTCAGATGTCTTAGAACAGGGTTTTTCAACATTTCCACAATCAGCGATACACGGGACTGAAACATGCGAAAACATAATTGATTTAGTAAGGAAACCACATTTAAAGTTTATCCAACAGATTTCTGAAAATGTAAATTTTATTTCTTATCATATTATAAAACTGACTTTTTTGGTAGTAGCGTTGCAAAACCCTATTCCGCTAATAAGAAAAATAAGTCTACAACAATTTTCTTTACGTAAACTATATCAACTCTTAACTTTTTAAGTAAAACAATCTTGCAGTTATGATATACTAACTTCATTAATATAAAAATACTCACATAAAAGAGTATTTTAATCTCAAACAGGAAGACAGTGGAATCCGGTTAATTGGGACGCATCGGGATTAGAATACTTTGGCCCGAATAAACGGCTGCCCTGATTAACCGGAATCTAAGGTATTATAAAATGTACAGTAAAACTAAACTTCAACTATTAGAATGAAACATCAGAAGGAACTCAAAAAAAAAATGCCATAAAATGCAAGTACTTTAGTAAACCACATGGTACAGCCATGAAACACATCTCAGTTTTTCTAAAGTTCAATAACGTCACGTGCATTTAAAACCTTAAAATGTTGCAGGATTTGAGGTTTTCATAATGACGATGATGTGGGCACAGAAGGTGGTCTTTTGGCCGTATACCAAAATTCTGGAGGAACAATGATTGATATACATAATACGCGTTTGTTTCAGAATGGGTCGGACATTATGACATACCAGAGTAATGCTCTACCACCAGAAATATATACAGCAACATAACTCAGACATAAAATTACTACTTGTAAAAAAAAGCAACAAATATCTACATAAAATTCTTTATAATCCACTTAATTACTAAAAATGCAGTAGACCCTCATCATACCGCGGGTGTCATGGGACAGCTTCAGCGCTCATACTATAAGTGAAAACATTTATCTAATTTTCATACTGGTCAAAGGACTTTGACTCTTACATCTGAATACTTAATGCAACAACAAAAAAGTCACTGTATAGTCAACTAAATAACTTACAGCGACAAATAAGAAAGTACAGTCACAACTAAAAACATATTTCACATCAATTTCTATGAAATAAAACATTAATGACCATCTTGGGGGCATGGCCGTACCCGCGGTACATTCAGTTCAGGGACATAATGTGGTGCGGTATAACGAGGGTCTACTATAACAATTCTTTATCCATTTGGTATGTAACTCCACAAAATTTACCATATTTTGTCACAGGTTTCAAAATATACATTATTACCAACTACACCCTCACAAACAACAACATGAGTATCAATTACAGTCTAATTCTTACAAAAACCATTAATCTAAAGGCTCAGAAACCCAAGGATTCTATCATAGATTCTTACAAAAACCATTAATCTAAAGGTTCAGTAACCAAGGATTCTATCATAAACCATTACTTTTGAAAACTGTTCCACTTCCAAAAAGAAGCAATAAGAAATTCTATTTTTTTAATAAAATATCTAGTAGCCAAAATCAATTAGTATAATAATACAGCATCCATCACACATAAATCTGTCTAAATGCCTAATTTACCACAGAAAACAACACTTGGGAAAAAAAAAATCTCTCCACAGTCAAACTACAAATAATTCAAATACTTTGATACAGAGCTTTAAACCTTTCATATGCTGATTTCACAGCACTTTCAAGAGTAAATATACCTCCCAGTATAACAAACACCGTACACACAACCTGAGCCGATAAACTAGCATGTTTGGGAAACCAAAGAGTATAAATACCAAAAATTTCAGTAACAACACCAATAACAAATGTCAACACTCCTATCAAATTGTGAATGAGTTTCATTTTAGCAGGTTTTAAGTACTGTTTCAATCTAAAAGAATATAAAGTTATAACTCCTCCACTGCTGGTAAAACCGACAAAGACTAGAAATACGAGCCCAATTATCGAATGCCATGACTGAAAATGATTCTTATTGTGTATATTCTTATTGATTACTATAACTAAGAAGCCTGAAAATATAAAAGCTGCGGCACCTGCTTGTAACATCCAGTGCAGTCGAACTCTTGCTTGTCGACCAAGTTTTGATGCAATTATGTTGTCCTTGGACATGATCATCACAGCCTCTGCCATTAAAAGGAGGGACTGGAAGAGACAATTAAAGATGCTGACTACACCATCCGCTGAATTTGGACCAAGTCACTTAGCAGACAGAGAATGTCACATATTGTGTTTCTTAAGCAAAGTGAGAATGATAATGATTCAGAATTGCAGGATTACTTCTGTAACTGAATGTCATCATCAAGTTCTTAGCACTCATGCTTCATACTTGGGGCTTTTCTGGTTCATATCATGGCCAAAAGACCAAATATCCAGACACACACAGACACAAAAGTAGATTTGGACTCGTTTAGTTAGGTTATATCAAGTGGCAATATAGTGAGGTTATTACTTAAATCTATAATTTTACCTGCTCCTACTATCATACGGACATTGTTCGGTTTTATTTTTAAATTGCTACCAATCTCGTAAAAGCTGAAGACACGTGATGACATACATACCATTTTAATTCATATTGTTCATGAAACATAAGCAATGTATTTATGAAAATTATAACCTCAATAATAGTTTGAGCAACTAAAAGCTATAAAATGCCACATTATTCCACATTACTCGTGCATGTGGTATGAAATTCGTGTAATTACACTTCTCCATCAAAGTGAGGTTAGATTCACAACACTATCCATTCTTTTATTATTGCCCCATTGCGTAGAATTGAAAATATACTACATCCATTCACTCACCCCAATTGTCATACATGTAGGATGCCATGAAAATAAACTGTAGTCTTCAAAACAGAGATATGTTATATATATTGTAAAAAGGACAAATATCAGATGACTTAGCAAGCTCATGGCCGCGCCGATTACGCTGTTTGTCTTGTCCGCCTTATTGTATATTTTACCATGATGGTGTTGGCCCGCATCATTTGGACTCAGTGCAGCGACAAAATGTAATTTATTTTCTTCGAGGCGTTCATCTTCCATTGACATTTCTTCCATTTTTCTTGTTTTCGCCTATGTTTTCCTTCGAACGTGTCAATATTACCGAAATTCCAACTTTATTATCACTTCGTCACATCTCAGTTTACTATGTCTGAATTGAACACGTCTCCTACAAATTACTCTTAGGCAACACTTCGTACGTAGCAAGCAATTGTATTGCATATCAAGTGCTTCACAGGCGAAAAAGTTATTACTTACAGATGATACTTATTATATTTATTTAGTTGAACTGTAACTAGGTTGAGAACCATTTTTTTGGATGACTGTTACATAAATCAGAAAGATATCAACCATATGGTTTTCTGTAGACAGAACGGTATCATGTAGGATCTCTTTAACACCTCCAGACAGAACGCCAGAATATGTTGGCTTTCACACATACACTGAGTAGCATGTCTAAATATATCTTAGCTACTATTAAGTATTTTTAAAACATGGTTGGCTCGAGTCTATAATATGAACAACATATACAGAACGATAGAGCAGAATTATTTGCATTCCATAGATTCTTCATGGGCTCAAGCCAAGGATGTAGATGTCATAGCTCAAAAACAATATCAGAATTATTTGCATTCCATAGATTCTTCGTGGGCTCAAGCCAAGGATGTAGACGTCATACCTCAAAAACAATACCTATTTCTAATACAGATATAAATTACATAGTTTTGACAGTAATTTATAATAAACTGCAGTATTACAGCAAAAATAATTGAACAAGAAAGCATACCCACATTTCCTTACATGTATTAATAATAGCCGAGAATGTTTGGTCGAGGTAAATTCTTCTATGGAGTAGAAGGAATGAGATAGGAGATACTATAATATTATAATAATATTAATATAATTTGCAAAAAGGGTGGGTTTAGTCTGAGAATTAGTGGATGACAGTAAATCATTGACATATATGAGGAAATCAGAGCCAAGTAGTTAACCTTGAAGAACTTCATGTTTTATAACGACCCAATTTGAATACGTGCTATAATTTTAATCTGACGACGTCATACGATTTAAACCACTGACCAGCTACATTTTGAATTCCATAAAAATGTAGTTTCTACAGTAATAATTCATTAATCACACAATCAAATGCTTTCGAAAGATCACGAGATATTCCACTAACATGCGTTTTATTATTAAGATCATTTCATACGTAAAACTGGAAAGGACTGGCATTATTTGAGTTTAAGAAATCAGTCTTTTATACGTGACTTCCTCAAATATTTTAAAGTGTGTTGTTAGTAATGAAATTGGTCTCGGTATTTCAACATATGACCA
>NW_019059587.1:426012-451078 GCF_000696155.1 Zootermopsis nevadensis | reverse complement strand
CCTGTGAAAATAGAAATAATTTCTCTGGCTTTCACTATGTCGAAATTGAATGAGACCACGAGGAAAATGAAATGGCATCACTCCAATTGTCAGACGCCCGATTATAACTGTCCTGTAGTTTTGAGAGAATAATTAAGCAGATCTAGCATTAAAATATGTTATAAACACCTAAAATTATCCTGAAATTGATTCTGCGTATTGGTAAATATTTCCCACAGAAGTGACAGGCCCTGTTTAAGTGCTCTTTACGCTTTTGAATAAGTGAATAACGCATTGTCGGTCCGTTCAGTCCGTATGTAAGGCTTATTGTCGTCTGAAAGTGTTACAAAACAATTACAAATTAAACGATACGTGACAAACCACATTTCTTTATTTATAAGAAGTTCAAATTCCAATTTTTCAAGGGGTCCATAAGGATTTTATCTATCTCATTACCCTTTAAACTCGCTGTCTGGTCACAAAGAGAGAAGATGACCAAATTAAATATTATTATGTTATCTTTCAGTGATAATATTGTGCACAGCCTGTTACAAGTGCTCAGAACACTTCCAGACGAACATCTTGTAAATTCAAGGTCGATATTTCTAAAGGCATTGTTATAATTCGACATGTGCCAGTGGTTATCTACGAACAGTTAAGCAAATTATTACTAAAGTGTGTTCTATCGCATGTAGGTGGAGGTCAGTGCCAAATAATTTGTAAATCAGTAATCATTATGTACAAAGTATATTTATTACTGATAAAAATTATCCTCTTAGAAGAGGCTGTTGTTAATTACTAGTATTTTGAAATATTTTGTTGGATGACAGTAAATCGACTTCAATTAACACAGATTTGTTCAATATAAATCCAACTTAAAGCGATCTGGTCACATAACTGGGGCGAGAATTTGAAAGTTGATACACTAGGCTAGAACTGACGTTCATCACAGAATAAAACAAACAAAACTACTGTTACTGACGATTATATTCGCAACTGCAGCCTAAGAGGAGGAAAAGTTTAAATGACCACTAAATACCAGTAAAATGAGCAAAATGTACATATTAAAATTTCCGTTTTTAATCACGCGATGGTCTCAAGTTCTTCTTTATATTGTATCTTTACCATATATTTCGCGTACAGTTTTAAATGTGGATCTCATATTTCTTATGTACTCAGTTCTTTTAGTGCAAGCCACGCAAAGCATTTTTGGTAATGTCAAAGGCACGTTTTAGTTTATAGATTTTCGTCATCCACTCTCGGTCTGTCGATGCGCCATGTTTATAATGTTTGCTTGTAAACAATAGTGATGGTATATTCCTAATTTATCTTCTTAACAAAATTTCATACTCCATGTTCTAATCTTTTATCAGTTACTACTATAAAACTGAAGTGTAAATTTTAAAAAAAATTACATGACCGCCATATTGTCCTTTCAGTTTACGTTCTATAGAAATGTAACCGAACTAAAGTTAAATTATTTCTTTTTTGAATTTCTGGATCATATATTAGGTGGTGATAGCGTCACTCCCACTTCAAAAATTTGCATGGCATGTTACGTCACGTCCGCCAAGTCATTGTTACAGATTATAAATATATTAAGGAAATGCTAAATTTTCTGAGATTCCAGATTACAAAATGTTCATATGACATTTAATAAAAATGTGTCAGTGTGGTTAAAACTTTGATGGGGTAATTCACAGCATGGTAATCTCGTGATGCTACTTTTATCGAAGGAGAAGAAGAAAAAGAAATAGGTAGAAAGTAAGAAAATAAAATAGATTGTATTTTTGTTAGTTATGTTTATTTGTTGTCCGACAATGCGCTTTACAAACACAATACATAAAAGATTTGTAAGGTACGAACAGACTTTCATGGGTTAAGTTCAATTATGACTCATGACTGTGTCATCACTGTGGTGAGATTTTCAACAGTCATAAAATAAAATACGAAATATTTAATGCCTTGTAATATTAAAATCACATAATTAAAATAAAAAAATTTAATATAAATTGCAAGAGACCAATTTTAAAATTACAGCAATCCATACATCCAATATATGGACAAACATCCAAGCATCTGAAAATGTCTAACAATTCCCGGTCGCCGGTTAACTCGGGCTAGATCCAGAAAACAAAGATTTGACCGCCCGATTAAAACTCTAATAAGATATAAAGGCAAAAAAAAATCGATACAGCTATTGCGTGAATAATCAGATATCCAAATTTTGATTTTGACTTGGGGTAACAAATTTTGTACTCAACCCCACAAAGTCTCAAAATAATTCCACAATGATTTCTCGTTTACGTCGAATAAAGACTTAACTAAGCACCACGCCATGCAGAGGAGAAAATGGAGATGCAACTCCACACATTCTAATCATCAGCACTGGAAGGAGATGAGTGGCCAGTTTCACGTCCCGGCCGCTCTACCCCTGAGGGAAAAGCTCCAGTAACCACCGGTCTGAATGTTGTGGAGAAAAGTTAAATCCTGTCTGTCCGGGATTCTGACTCTGGTCGCCCAGTTTTCTTGTACTGTCTGAACTGAAAATCATTAACATTTCTTTGCTTCAATATTTCTTAATAGACGCTCTGGTGCATAACTTCGATGTTCTTTCGTACGAATTTTATCCAAATCATTCACATTCTTTGCCTTTTGTTTCATTAAATTTTCACAAATTAACATGCTGGTGCTCTCTGCAGTTCATTCTTCAAAGCTTCTTTAACGTTTCAACAACTTTATCACAAATTTACGCAACTTGCGCAAATTATTAAGCGGTTAAATCAAATTCACATAATCATGGCCGTTACAGTATCACGTCTCATTGTTTCCTTTGTCTGTCAAATGCTCGCTTATCAAGAGTTTTCTCCAACAAATTACAGTGTGCGGTTACTGATACGCAATTGTCTCCACCACCAATTCACATGCCACAGATACTTCACAATGTAACGACCGAATAGACGAACCTAAGAATCTAACATTGACTTACGAATTTTAGACCAAAAATTTGTTCCTTAATTTAAAGTGATCGTTGTGTTTTGCTAATATCTCGTCTCTCAGGACTACAGGCGTTTGATTCTTGAAAAAGCAGTTTTTACTGAACCTTCCAATACTACAAATGACGCGACCACTAACAGAATTATGGTTGTAATTCTGGCTGTATCGTCAGAGAGCAAGTCCAATCCGGTCGCTTCAGAAGCTACACCAAGTACAAACGTAAGTATTCCGATAATAATATGACAAAGTTTGTTGTGTGAAGGCTTGATCCAATTCTGGAACTTGGAGGCGTAGAGGGTAAGGAACCCACCAGCGCATGTGACGAAACACAGAATGGTAGCTACCAAACCAACTATGGCGTGATTTGAGATAAAATGGGATCGACCCGCTACGTTTTTGTTAACTATGATAGTTACAAAGCCGACGAGGTTACAAATGGCAGCTAATATCTGTATAATCCAATGATGTTCACGGACGGTTTTCTGGAGGCTCGGAATCAAGAATGTCAAAATGTTGTCTTTCGTTAGCACGATTATGGACTCGGCCATCAACAACGAAAACTGAAAATAAAAAAAATAAAATTTATTCTAGGGCCCAATTTCATTCGAGTGAACGTAATAAACAGCAATTATTTATTTTAATCCGTCTTATCACAATATTTAAAATTTCTTATAATTAAGATAATAAAATATCATTGATCGATTTACATTTCGAAATGTAAATCGATCAATCGATATGGAACATCAATGATATTTTATTATCTTAATTATAAGAAATTTTAAATATTGTGATAAGACGGATTAAAATAAATAATTGTTATAATATTCACAATATGACGCAATTACAATATCTTATAATAAACAGCATCGAACAATGACTTCATGAATTCAAAATTATTTCACACAAATCTACTTACCCCCAAAGTAAAAAACGATGGATGCCAAGAATATAAATTTGCCACTTTAAAACTGTCATAGAATATATAAATCGTTAAGCCTGTCAAAACGATAAGACTTAATGCAGTAGAAGTTATCCTGTAAATTCTATACACACTGCTCCCCGAATCGCCATTATCAGCCATGTCGGTGAGTTGGGTTAACGAATGTTAACAGACGATGCAAGAAACATTACTGATCGCAATTAACCAGCTGGGTGCCTTAAATAAAGTACAGCTTATCGATAAGATAACGCAAGAACATCACTCTCGAATCATCCCTAACAAATGAAGTAAGTTGTCGTGTCGCGAGATTTCAGTTTAAACGTTGGAATCTTCGAGGTTTCTGTTGTCGTGGTAGTTCAAATTCTGTTCTTCTGAGTTATGACGCCTCGTAGTTTTGTAGGTGGTTAAATCTATCCATAGGGTAGATTTAAAACGTCTACTGTTAACAGTTTTTAGCGCTCTTCGCCAATTTCCATAGTGAAATTTCGTTCCGAAAACGTACACTAATAGATATTTTCAAAAACACAATGCACTTGAAAACTGTAAGCACGTATATAAACAGGAGAAATAATATCGAAAGTTCATAAAATAATTTCATAAATATAATCTAATTTTAGAACATGAGAGAATAATACGTTATGAATTAGCTAATGCCTGACAGATACGAGAGTTGATAATTTTGATAATTGTTAACAATCTTTTAGCAAATCGAAGTTAGATCTGCGATAAGAATATTATATTTTAGACGATAAGATCACATTAAATATCAGATCTTTCAAAAAGCATTATTACTGTCGATCACTCCATAAATATCGATACATTTTGCCAGTATTAATTTTATTTTCTGGTCTCGAAAATGTTTAATAACATGAATTTACGCATTGCAGCCATATTGGACTCTTTAAACAGCTGTGGACCCATTCGCACTCATATAAAATTACGCGCTCCTGAAATACTGGCTAGACGAAGCCATGACGTTGCATTCAGGCAAATTCTTTACTTCTTATCAACATTTTTCTTATGCATCGTGCACGTGGTTACAGAATGACTTAGCACTGCGTCCAGTTTCGTCACGAGATGCCAGGGTAATTGAAATTTTATCAAAACCTGTAAGTATAAAAATGTGTCATGTGATGGTAAGATAAATAATTACGTAATATCCACTAAAGATGTCGTTAAAATGCGTGATTTTTTGTACGTGTTTATTTTTATACGCCCTGAAGATGGAGGCAGTATTTTTCTTATAAAAGTCTGTATCTACCTAAAGGCCCACACAGCGTCACAACCTAGAAGTCCAACATCGACAAACTGCCTTAATATCGATCTAAGAACTCTGTGTTAATTTGTTATTAACCTCGGTTACAAAAAAACTTCACTTATAAACAGTAAAATTCTTCACATAAGCGTCACAAGTCTCTTTTAACATTTATATGTATCATAATTCGTTTTATATTTCAACCTATCAAAATCACAAATAAAGATAGCTGTCTTCTAAGATTCTCCGACGTTTCAGAGGTGCTTACTGCTGTTAATCCGAGCGATTAATTTTCATGATGGAGGCAATAAGCACCTCTGAAACGTCGATCAGCTACTTGATTACACGGCGTAAGATAACAGAAAACAGTCATCTTCAGCTGTAAAACTGTCCGAAACGACAGCACACATTCGATTAGGTTTTTATTTAAAGCCAATTGGCATCACATACCTGAACTAGAGCAAGGGGTCTTCGAAATCTATTGACGTCACACTGAGAGGAAAAAGGGTTCTGTACCGGAGTCCAGAACGCGTTAGTTTCAGACGGGGCCTGAAACCTTCGTCGGATAGACTGTGTCCATGAGCGAGTCTGAAACCAAACTTCACGATGTACTTGGCGGCTTCAACCCACCACCTCCTGGCGTCTTGACGTCTTATCTGAGCTGCCATCTTCGGGCTGATTCCAACAGTGTGCGCTCCATCGTGTTGGAAATGATGATGATGCCTCTGACAACAGAAAGTAGCTTCTTGATGACTACCCGGATATGTTGCTCGACGCAGGATGGAGGCGTACGTAGGAGCTGCAATGCGTTCAATTTCTAGCTGTAATCGTCGACTTTTGGGTCTGCACGATGGAGGAGAACCGGATGTTGACCGTCGAAGTTCGGGCTTCTTCTGTTGTTGGCGTCCGCTCTGGGATTTCGTGTGCTCCTTGGGGCCTCCCCCTTCACCGCCGAATAGGCCCCGAGATTCCGCAATGTCGATCATGTACCTCGCATTCAATCGGACAATCTCCTGTGCAGTGGAAATTACATCCGTTCAGGAAAAGTCTACAGCTGTAAAGGCCATAGAATAATCTGATTCTTTCCATCCTCAATATATTACACCGAATTTCTCAGTTTTATCTAATGACGCAAATTTAAGTGCAAATTTTAATGTTACGAGTGATTCAAGCCTTACCTTAGTCCAAGGGCAGAACTTCTTGTTGAGAAGCTAACAGTCGCTCAGATAGTCGAAAAATTCGAAGTTTCCTAGGTAATGCAAAGGTTCATTACCGTGTTCGCAATAGCCTGCCACTGGACCTTACGCTAAGCCAGATAAATCCAGTTCTCACCTTTACGTTATTTTTTAAACATCCATTTTAATAATATCCTCACATCTTTCCAGTAGTCTCTTCCCTTCTAACTTCCATAGGAGACAGTAAAGCTTCAGTACATGAATACTTACTGCTTACCAGTACGTTATTAAACAATTATACTACGCCAAGCAAATAGGCCTATATTTCTTTTAAGTGGTCTACAATGAGGATATTTGGTGACTGTGCTGGTGGGATGGTACGGTCTTTCCGCTGTGAGGAATCAATGCGTAGGTAGTAGCTTTTTCCAATCGTAGCGGCACAGCCGCCAAATAACCCATCTGCATAATTCATATGATTCCAAGAGCTTACCTTTCTGCGCACGTATGCCAAGTAGCAGCCTTGTTCCTCTAGATTGACGCAAACGTCTTTGTCTGAACAGAGGGTAGGCAGAGCGCGGAGCTCAAAAATATCACATGGCGGTACCTGAGAAATCAAAAACGTCGTGTAACAAGTTCGGCATACATGTAAACCCATGGAATACGTTAGCATCTGTAGTTAAGGCTGTAGTCCCGTAGAAGTTAGACAACGTTTCAGAGGTGTTTAATGCCTCTGTCTTCAAGGCGATATTCGGTAAATTTCTACGAGAAGTCATGGCGTAATATCAGAAGACATTCAACGTCATTAAATCGTATAGTCACGTGATGCAAAAAGCGATCAGTCCTGTTAATTGGAAGGTGAAAAAGGGAGAGTTATTATTTTGTCAATGTATAAGCACATTAGCCGGTTAGTAATCAAATGTTACGTCGATCTGAAAACACCTTCGAATAATGCATAATTAGTGAATTTATTACGTAGGAAACATACCAAGAAACAAAATCAAATCACCCATTAAGACTCCAATGTTCTGAAAAGTGATTTATAATTTTTGTACAATAAAAACAACACAGATGATAAAAGCACGCAGCGTCGAATGTTAAAATCGCCCAGCGTTTCGACAAATACTGCAGTTGTCATTTTCAGGGTTTAGCTAAAGTTCACTCTGAAGATGGCAAAATGGAATGTTTTCCGAAACGTCGGATAACTTTCAACCTTAGATGCGGAATTGTACATTGAAGTCCAGTCGCGAAAATCTATGGACGAGAATAAATTATGTCACAACTACATTAGATCTGAGGTTTGCACATCTGTGAAAACGTGGATTGTGGTTTTCCGGGTTATTAAGAAGTGTGGTCTTGTGGGTGGTTTTGGAGAACACGTCGCCTGTATGTTTTACTCTGAAGATGGAGGGACTGCTTCCCACCGAACCGGTGGTAACCACATGATAGAAAGTCTACGCGGGGTCAGAATACCACAATCCACCGAGGTACAGATATATTATTTTATTTATTACAAACAACGATAAGATATTTGAATAACAATTTTCTTGGATATTATCCATCGTCTAGTAAATAAAATATAAAACGTAAAACGACGTTTCGGAGATGGGGCTCTATCTCCGTCTTTAGGTTCAAATGACTCATCACCATTGTCAAGAACTTTTAGATTTGATAAACGATAAGATATTTTAAAATATATAATAATTTTATGAAACTAAATGCGATACTGGACAGTCGTATGTAATTAACACTGGAAAATACGCCTGTCAAAGTTGATTAGAATTGAAATGTATTGTTAAATGTAAATGAAGTCATATCGTATGTGAATTACATAAAATCAATAGATAGTTATGTATCTTATCAGTTGTATATAATAAGACGAGCTTTAACGCGTCTAGCATTTGTGCCAGAAATAAGAGGGCTTAACGGGCTCAGGATCAAATGCACCTAAGATCAGACATAACAGTTCAGAACTGAAAAACGTGAACACACTTAACAGTGACGTGAAATATTCATAACCTTACTCAATCTGAGAACAATAATTCCTCTCGAACACGTACTTTCATTGTAATTTAAGGACGCCTTCGGTAACCCCCATTATCCGTACCTGTTTCCCTAAGAGCCATTTTAATATTATCCTGACATCTATGCCAAGGTCTTTCGAGTTCTGTCTTTCTTTCAGGTTTTACAACAAAAACTTTTTACATATATCTTATCAAAGTCATGCGTGCTACATGCTCTGTTGATCTCATCCTACAAATTATCGAGCCTTTCAGTACACTATTTTTCCCAGTCTCTTACACCGTGCTCTTAAACGCCCTAAATCTCGTTCACCCAAACCTAAAAGTTGGTTTTACAAATACAGATAGATATTTTAGTGTATTTTGATCTAAGAATAATACAGGGTGTGAGAAATTAATGATATTATATGTGAATAAAATTCCCGATGTATACAGCTCATCTTCTGTTACGATAGTTAAATCTTGGGGTTTTGTGATGGGCTGGGCATGTAGCTAGGATTTGGGGGAATCGGATAATACGTGCCTAAAGAATTGTGGAGAAGGAATCTCGCGAAAAACAACAAAGAAAGTGGATAAATACAATTAAAATGTATCTAATGACACGGGAATACAATCCTAGACGAAGAATATCAATTATCAAACCAAGGAAGACAACTTGTGGTAGCAGTCAGTGGAGGAACTCACCGATTTATCTGTTTCCGGCAATTCGGGGCTGCAAGGGTCAGCCCGGTCAATGTTCTGAAAGGAAACGACGCTGGTTCCAGACGCCGCGACAGTCTCCCCTCCAGACCCAGAGCACGCATCCGACGCCTCCTTCTTGAAGGCCGAGAACACGTGTTCTCGCTCCTCCAGGTGTTTGTCGCGCGCTGTCCTGTTCATTTCGTTCACCATTCGAGTCACCATTTCGCTGTTCTCTGCTGGTACGACCGAATGTGTCTCATACAGGACGACCTGTATCTACAACAGGCAGTGAGGAATGCCACAGACCGACAGCAGATCTGACCTGACATCTGAGCGTCTCATGACAGTAAAAACGTTTCGCCTACTAGCCTACATGACGTCATGACCGACAACCCACCTTAACAGGATCGAATCAAGGAGGGCGGGATTGGCAGGGAATGTAGCACGAATGGGAGATAATATGGATAAATAAGTACTATTAGTCGGAAACAGTAACAAATGTTTGAGATGCAGAATATCTAACTTGAATTCTCATACGTGCTTTCCCTTCTAATCTTACGTAAAGTGTAACTCAGTACAAAGACCACAATCATTCTTCAGAAATTGATAATAAAGAAATTCGCAATCATCTGCTAGATTTGGATGTTCATTAGTTTGCTCATCAGAGCTTGCCACTAGACCAAACAGTAAGCCATTTTAATCCAGCACATATCCAAGTTATTTAATATTTATTTTTATAATATCCTCCCATCTGCATTTAGATATATCGTGATCTCTTCCGGTATTACAATTGAAATTCTGTGTACATTTCTCATTTCCCCATGCGTAATATTAGTTAGACTTTAATATTTTTAAGTTTATACTATCGCTTACGTAACTACTTTAATTTTAAGATTTGCGGTTCTCACTGCCGTGTTGGTCTTCTGGGTTGTAATGTTGCGCGGTAGTTTTGGTGGGAACCAATGTTTCGGACGAACGTACTGCCTCCATCTTCGGTGACGAAAATTTGGTACCCGACCACGAGTCCACATGTCGTCACAAGCCAGAAGATCATCACGGCGTATGACCTCTGTCGAATTTTCAAACCGATAAGTAAATCGCGTTCTGAAGGAACTTACTTGAGGTCTAGACATGGAGAGTCGAAGCGTCTGGCGCTGTTCCTCCAGGACGGCGGTCACCCGTACCAGCGTCCCGTCCTCCGTGTCTGTCAGCACCTCTAGCATAGCCAAGTCCCCGCCTCGACCGCACGCCAAGTCCACCGGGTCAGTTACACCCGAGTACGTGTTGTTCGGTGTCGCCAGTACCGCAACCACGTTCTGCAGCAGCGCGCTCCCCGCCGAAACGTCCACAAACTTCTCGGCACGTACGTCAACGTTCGTCACGCCCAAGTGTCGGAGATAATCCTCATATTCGTCCCTCCTGTTGTCATGGGATAAACCCAGCCTTTATGAAACACACAAAGTTCATTATCGTGTTCATAACAGCTCGCAACCGGTCTCTGTCCCATGCCAGATCAATGTTGTCCATACATCGCACCTTATTTTCTTAACATCTACTTTAATATTATCCAAGCGTCTACGTACATCAACCGAGTTATCTCTTCCCTTCAGATTTTCTGGCTACCAGTGTCCATTGCAGCCGGATGGCTAAATAAATTCAATAATAATTTAAAACATAGTTTTAAATTCCGTTTGCTACTCCGTGGAAAGCCTATTAAATAGTCCCATACGTATGTGAAACAAAACAGGAGAACTTGTATAAAATTTTTAAAGAAATTTTATATTGCAGAATTTCAAGAAAAGTCATCCGAATTTTCATTTCGATGGGGCAATATTTGACATCACAGCAATAAATATTTTCTGAGCTTATCTACCGAAATAATTTGTTCAGTGTACATTCCACACACACGCTGTTAAGTAAAAACGTATTCCCAGGATTATCACCCGTCACCCTCAAAATCCATTTTAGAGCTATACAAACGGTGTTCGAAAAAACCTTCCTCTCACAACCAAGGACATAAGAATAGATCGTTATTTTAATATTTGCAAAATTACGTCTTGAGGCATGACAAGTTTGTCATGATGTGTGACCATAAAGTTTTGAGGGACAAAACTCTATCCTAACATACTAGGATTCAAATATGACGGCGGGTGAGAGTTAATATGCAACGTCATTAACAAAGACGCGACCACATGAAACACAATTACTCCATTCACACACAGAAGAAGGCAATGGCAAACCACTTCTGGATCATCTGCCAAGAACGTATATGAACAGGTCCCAGTCCGAGAAAAGGATGGAAGGATCCTGTTCATATGGACCTGGCGTCAGACAGAACACTAAATAATAATAAAACCATTGTTACACATTTTCGTTTCACTTTTTGTCGTATGACACTGACCCTAAAATATAGACGTATTTACGTCAAAAAATTAAGCCTGCTTTAAGATAAATACACGGAGTTTTCGTCCGTGGCATCCCAACAATTACTCCATACACACAGAAGAAGGCAATGGCAAACCACTTCTGGATCATCTGCCAAGAACGTATATGAACAGGTCCCAGTCCGAGAAAAGGATGGAAGGATCCTGTTCATATGGACCTGTCGTCAGACAGAACACTACAAAAAAAATAAATGTTTTAATATCCTCACCTGTTCCCTGCACCAAAAGCTATAAGAGTTCCTATCTTTTCATTGTCCCCGAGGACGTTAGCGAGGTAGGCCACGGAACGGGGAGAAGTGATTTGAGTCTGAGCTATATTTCCCGCGAGATCCAGGTCTTGGAGTATTCTGCACATTACAGCAGGACCAAAGCAGAAGGCACAGTCCTGTAATTTACAGTTCTGATACAGCAGACACCCGACAAACCCCGAATCTCATAACATTGCTGTATTAAAATGAAAAAAAAATAATTTACCTGGTAAAATCTTTATTCGATATTACTTTAAAGTTACTGTGCACTTACTAAATGCCTATAGACAGTTGTTGAGTTATATTAGTGAAAGACATAAGAAGGTGATAAATGCAAATGGCGTTATAATTATCCCACATCGATAATTTTTAATTTAACATAAACTTTAACATTTCATTCGGTCGGAAACACTTGTGAAATGTTCTCGATATTTCGCTATTATCAAAGTTTACCTGTAGAACAATGAGTTGTTTTCTGACGATGGTGGATTGGGCGAGATTAGACCGAAGTGTGGGATGGAATTTAATGACCTTTGGGCACATCTCGTGGTACGTGTAGCTGAGTGCGTCGACTCTCAACTGTTCGTGAACCAGCCTCTTCAGACCAGCTTCATCCAGCAGACGTGTTACATAATCCGTGCTACGTGCAGAAATTAAAATACAAGATTATTCATAACTTTCGGTACTAACTTTGCTCGCTGTGATTTATCTAGAAGATTTCAAGTTAATCAGGAATAACTGACAATTGATATTTATCTTTACGAAAGCAATGTTGGATGGTAGCTGAAATAATATTTATGAACGTGTGTGTTGTTAAAACCGATGCTATGGTGATGATTTTAAAGAATGTTAGTCCTCAAATTATATACGCATTCCTCTGTAATTTTCAATTAATTCCAGTCTGGATATTTATTAGTTGGTGGGGGGGGAATATCTATTTCGTGGCGTCAGAGTTGAAGTAAAATATTGGATTTTAGTTGAAAGTGAACTCACTCGATCTTGAAAGTGTTAATCCAGGCAGTGACCGGAGCTTCGACCAAGGCCAGAACACGCTCGTCTCTGAGATGTGGTGGTAGAAGTTGGGACAGCTTAAGAGCGTTGTTCTTTATACGTAAACGAGAAATTGCAGCTGCAAGTTTCACTCTTACGCTCCACAACTTCGTGTCGGCGTTCAGAAGACCCGATTCCTCAAACATCCTTTCCCGGAGTAGCTCTTCGTGTTGGTCGCGGGGTAGGAATCGTCTCTTATAGAGATCGTAGAGAAGTAACCAGACAATCTTTGTTTGTTTCTCGAACTAGCAATGAAAATAAGTACCTCAGTGCTCAGTGTAAACCACATCGCCCGGGATTTATTAGTGAGAATTAATCCAAGGATTAAAAGAGCATATAAAAGAACAAGTTAGGAAATGTGTGTACTGTAATAATTCCAAAGCAATCACAAGAGTTTGTCTTTATCTTTGCAATTGGCGCCAATAACGTTATTGCTATCTGGGTTTAATGACTTTTGCGTGGGCTGGATTTCTGGTGGATTACAAGTTGATCCGTAATGTCATCAAGCCAAATTTTTCCCCCCCTTCCCCCCCACCCCCCGCATGTGACTGAGCCCAGAGAATGCAAGGTCCAGTTTCAACAAATTCTGTTTGTTCTTGGCGATTTTTTTTTAAATTGCCTTAATTTCAAATTTCATAAAATTTCGGTCGGCGATTTTCGAGTTTTTGCTGAAAAACACGTCAATTTATATTTGCGATTAGAAAGATAATTTCTTCTGGACAACGATATTGGTTCCCCTTCGTTAACAATTTTCTCAATGAAATTTTTATGTATCTAATGTCATTACTAACACCAGAAAATTGTCATTAATGCTCCCTGAACTGTAAGATCTTTTGTATATAATTCTTAAGAGTAAAACGTATACCGTGCTTAATTGTACTTGAAACTACTCCTGCTTCGACTAAAATTGAATATAGGTTACATTCTACATTAAATTTTCAAAAGAGTATTTTATCCCTGATTGTATAAACACCATTGCTTTCTTAATTATATTTATTTTATATATAAGCCATGTTTATCAGTAAATTTAATTTATTTTACCTGTGGACATTGGTCAAAGAATGCTGTATCAACCAAGGTCTGGTTCAAAACAGACTTATCTGAAATAAAGATAATAAAATATAATTTGTAGTACATATTGTGGTATCCGATAACACTTTTGGATAACTTCAAGGCATACAAATCTGAGTTTAAGTCACATTTGCACGTGCTTAGTACATCCAGTTCGGAATATCTGATCTCTCCATGCCCTAAAAAAATATAATTTTAGTTTTTTTTTGTACGGGTGTAGATCTTGGTCTCTCCCACTTGAAGAAATAAGGCAGGGGAATATGTGGTTGGATTCAGTTGGCTCAGGGCGGACTAGTGGTCGACACCAGAATATTTAACACTGCGAAAAATAAAAGACTATTTGCATTACTCTGATATTTCGCAAAAAGCTATTCTGTACAACGCGGAAAAGCAATTAGCTCCATTAATACTATCGTAGTACATACACAGTCTTTATAGATAATCGTGATTCGGATTACAAGTTTTTGTAATAGAATGAATTTAGATAAGATACCGAGGGCATTGAATGGCCAGTTCATTACTACTTTGTTAAGGGCAGATTAGGATCAGTTCCGTATAAAGATGGCGGTCATTACCACCGCCCTGATACAGATTAGGATCAGTTCCGTATAAAGATAACTGCTACCTCCATCAACATGGCGGTCATCACCACCGCCCTGATGAAGAAGGCAGAAAGCGCCTCCGAAACGTCGGCAAACTTCTACCAGATTAGAAGGTGTAACACTAGCAGACGTTTGAATCTAAAAATCTCACGTTCCATATAAACTTTTAAGTTTGTTTTTGGTTGCACAGACACTGAGTACAGAATGAAATTACAAACCTTTGCCGTAAAGCATTAGGATCCAGCCTTCTGCGTTTAACCACGAAAGCAGGTTCGCGTGTTACATTTAGATACTGCAGATGAGAGTAGTTGATTTGCATGGCACGTGAAACATAACACTACTTGGTGTAGGCAAATTCACGAGTGTTAAGATCTTGATTTATGCTTAAAGGTTTTCGCCTGCTAAGACAGTACGGTCTGCGACACGCTCACTAATTTTCCACATGCAAATGTGCAGGTGTTTTAAAGGTTTTCATTCAAGAAATGTTCATAAATATATATTAACGAAGAAAAGGCTTCTTGTAATAGGGTAATTTAAACCCCTATATTATGCTGCTTGTTGGACTTTAACTTTGGGGTAACAGTTTAGAGCAGTGATATTAAATCTTTTTTGTTCGCGTACGCCCAGATATAATTTCTCTTCAACTTTGTACCCCCAAAGTTGTTGGTGTATAATTCAAGTTATACATAGTATATAATCTACATCTAAAATAAATTAAATAAATTAAATTACTGATTATTCAGTGTTTATCATAAAATAATATATATATTTTTAAATTTCACGTACCCCCTAAGATGTCTTCGCGTACCCCCGGGGGTACGCGTACTCCAGGTTAAATACCACTGTTATAACTCGTGCACAAAGTTGAGACCATTTTGAGAACATTATTTTTTAAATAATGTTCTCAAAAAATTTGAATACGGTTTTTAAAATCTTGTCCTGAAGCGAATGAAACAAAGCGAAACATCCCAGTAGGCGAAACTTTGTCCTTCATCTGTCATGGCTGATGGAGTTTTGTAAACTGATTCAACTTGTAACAGGCTCCGAATATGGGTCAGTGATTATGAAAACTGTAACTAACTTTCGATTCCATAAAAAGTATGGAATTTCTTGTCTATGTCAGATTATTTTTTAAAAAAAGACAGACTCTTACATCTGAAGACATCGTAGACAAGTGAATACACGTGACGCATTTCTTCGTCATCGTCGAAACGATTGGAAAGCTCCGGTGATGCGAGGAGACGCCCGGCTTTGGCTATGTCGGACATGGTCCATGCTGTCTCCACAGACAGGGTCGACGACAGAGACAAGCCCGAGTCCAGGGCAGCAGAGGAACATCGGGGTCTCTTGACTTCTGGCTGGGACGAGGAGGAACTTTCTCTCGCCTTCCCTGCCCACGAAGTCGCCATCCTATTACAAAAGGAAGGAGCGAAGTACTTTCTTATACTTTGCAATTTAGATATCCGTCTGCTTAATTGAGTGAATGCAATGAATAAGATATGGATTGGACGACCGGGATTCGAATCCCGGTAGGATCGAATTCCTCTTTTATGTACAAAGTCCAGATCGGCTCATGGGCCCACCTCATCCTCCCATCCAATCGCTTTTCTGCTCTCCCAAAAACGTTCTGATATTAACTTTTATTTTGGTTACCCTAAGATAGAAACAAGCTTTATAAATATAGAAATAAATAAATAAATAAAATCTTAACAAAGTCACGACAACAAACATAAGTTCTCGTTTTACGTCACTCGTTGTGCGGATGACGTTAAATATGGTTCATAACGTAAGATTGGGCTTATCTTCAACGCTAATACATGTCAAAATAGAAATAAAAACTTTATTTATAAGCCTGTGCTTGGTTTTAATGTCTCTCCGTCACGCTACAAACTTACAAGAACGTTTGACTGTAATAGAATCGCGAAATAAACTTTGCTATTACGTCTAAATAGCTTTCTAAATTTAACTGTTAATATTATGTTCTCAGGTCGAAGGAAATCATCATGAAGCACCACCTCCAACTCTCATCATCATTATCATAATCGCGAAATTGGTTTCTTTGTCTACTTAAAAATTACATCCGTTCTATACGTAAGTCTGGGCCATGTCGTGAGGTAAACACGTGACTTGTAACTTCTCAACTTTAGACTTATTTTAAATTGAATTTATAAAACTACCCTTAACAGTTCAAAATATTCTTCTTATTATTCGTTTTGTCTTGAAGAAATATAGATTTCAAAAGATAGTGTAATTGCGTCATATTGTGAATATTATATCAATTATTTATTTTAATCCGTCTGATCACAATATCATTTTTTATTTAAAATTTCTTATAATTAAGATAATAAAATATCATTCATGTTCCATATCGATTGATCGATTTACATTTCGGAACATTTACACAACATGTTTCGGTTTTTATAAAACCATCATCAGGTGTAAAATATATCTAAGAACTTAAAACTCAATTATGATTTCTGTAGTTTTTTGGTGATGTTTCATTACGTTTGTTTTTCCATTTTTGGGCGAAGGTGTTGTTTTTCTTAAATGTTATTAGATGTACATATCGGCCAAAGATGTAGGAGTGAGTGTCCCGATATGAAATGTTCCGAAATGTAAATCGATCAATCGATATGGAACATGAATGATATTTTATTATCTTAATTATAAGAAATTTTAAATAAAAAATTATATTGTGATCAGACGGATTAAAATAAATAATTGATAGATTTCAAAATAATTTTGTTTTCAAACAAGATTTAACTTTTAAAATAAATATATATATTTTTTAAAAAATTATATGTACATTCTGTAGTTGAGCGGGCTTCTCACTTTGCTTACAGCTGTAAACTTTAATTTTAATGTCGAATAAATACGAACTCAACAATTCTAGGAAGAAACTTGCTTTGATCGCTTAAACCCCAAACACACTGCCGGATACTGTTTAAATTGTGTTTGTTTGTTCAACGTAATTTTCTCACGTGCTGTCATCAATTTTACAAGTTTTAACAATACCTAGACCTTTGTTTCACACATATCGATGTATTGTTAACTCTGACGTTACAGGTTAAATCAATCTGTAAGAAGTAAATTATAATAATGAACCTCCTACGTTTTAATTCTCAACAATGTTAATGTAATGAATTTAATATCTATTTGCATATATTTTCCTCCGAGCCAGGCGTTTTAAAGCTAGGTTATGTTCTCTGACAGAAACACACTAAAACCTCCCAGCCGATGGAAACAAATAGACCTGTGGTGTGTGTTCAATTTCCTACCATCAATATCAGAATGATGTGTTTAGGTAATAAAATTTCCAAGAAGGACGTTTTTAATATATTTCATCCACAAAGCGTACATGAAATATGTAGTCGGCATACAAACCTGAATAATGATTGGCAGGTATAATCACAACTTTCATATGTTTATTGTTAGACTGAATAAGATTTATTCACAACAATGAAGCACTAAAAAAATACGGGAGCGTTCAATAGGACAGTTTCTGCAATGTTTTACCTTCAGAAAGAACCCAACTTCTATATTTAAAGACGAAAATAAACAGAGACAGTGTATATGTGTGATTGGCAATAATGGACGAGAACTGTGGAAGATATAACAGAAATATTTGTATATTTTTGATTGCGTCACGCTAGTGCATGCTCTATCAAAAATTTCGCCCTGCCCAAGATGGATTATCGACCTCAAAATATATTTATGGTCATTAAGATAGTTTAAACATTATTATAAACATGAGTCGTATCATCTACATTCAAATAAATTCAGGTATTCACATGTTTGGACGCTGAAAATGTTCAAATTTACGATACCAGGAGTTGGACAATGAAATCTGTAACGACAGTCTTCATTGTCATACGTAAAATGACTCTATTTTTTTTCCATTTATTAACAAACTAAGTTAGAAATATGTACTGAGCATGAAGAAAGAAAACGCTTCCTAATGGCGTTACAGCTCAGCAATGTCTCACCACGACAAAATCAAAAATAAAATTTGAGACAGTAACAACTACAATAATTTCATCAAATTTAGTGTATCATCGAATGAAACCGTGACAACAGAGACAGTAAATTCCTCCGAAACGTCGGTAAACCACCGGATTACACTGCACATCACCTTCACGCTCGTTTCCATGGCAATCTCCTCAGTATCTAATTCCACAGCAACTCACCCACTAATTCTCCATTTGCTACATTTTGACGGACAGACATGGGGAAGCTAACACGCGAATTCTTTAAACTATTCCTTGTGAACGCGCTAAAAAACTCGATATATAAGAAAAAATCACGATGATACATTCTAATAAATAAATTTCTACAGATAACTTACCGATTCGCACCCATTGCTCGTTGCAGTTCCAATAATCTGTAGTAATTTTTCATACGCCAAACTTTGTTACTGGGTAAGAGTACGTCGCACTGGATACCGTCCGTGTCGGTCTGAGGATTTATAAACAAAGACATTACGAGCTCGAAAAAAACACACACACCGGATAAAAAAGAATTGTCCCTTAATTATGACAAGAAAGCTTCGGGAAAATTAATTAATCAATTTCGATTATATAATTTTGTCGCACGTCAATATTTCGCTCCAAACAGCACCGAAGCAAACTCCTCAGGTCTGCTACCCTTACATTCAGTCGTACGTAATAAACAGAGATTCACCTTCGCCGTGTTTACGTCCAAGGGGTTTGCGTTCCGTAAGGAATTTATGTGATGATTCCGGTGGATTGTGGAGGGTGGAATGATGAGGTCAGAGGGGATGTGGTGGGGTGGGGGTTGTGTGTATATATATACACACAGACAAAAATTTACCTAACATGCGAAATTGTCTAGGATATGGAGATGACGAGTAGAATTGGTAAGAAGAGGGAGGGGGGTGAGAGAGGAGATAGGAGGGGTGTGTGGGGGTTGGGGTGGCGCATGCACTGCTTGTCTGACTGTCAGGTTGAGGGCACGTTAGCCCATACATCTCGTGACGAATCTTTCAAATTTTGCAAGCAAATACTTAACCTGAGAAATTTATTAGTTGTTTTCTCAGTTAAATTTTTTTTTTGAAAACAGTTTCGTAAAAATTTAAATAAAACGTTCTTTGGATATTTTCCATCGTCTAGTAAAATAATGAAATAGAAACGACGTTTCGGAGATGGGGCTCTATCTCCGTCTTCACGTATGACCGAAACTTCCTCAAAGTTCCTCATTCTATGTCGTGCGGCTAAGCAATAATGATTATTAATTAAAATGTTTCCGAAAGGAATAGTAACTAAGGATTCATCTGTGAGATTTAGGCTTTTCGCTACGGCGAGTATGAAGATCGTCTTCTGGAATTTTGCGCCGCGTAATTTCGTAAAAATTAGCCAAAGTTTCAGAGGTTCTTACTACCTCCAACATCAGGATTTCGTCCTGATGATGGAGGCAGTAAGCACCTCTGAAATGTAATCAATTTCTACGAGAATACACAGGGCCCTATTAAGAATTCCCTTCATCGCCCATTCAACTGAAGCGAAGTGTCCCAGGAAGGACTTCTTTAAACGCTGTACACGGCGATGTTTTGTTCGCGTGTCATTTTAAATTAAAACTGTCGATGGGAGGTAAACCTGGGACACGAGAGACTGAAAGCGAAGAGAAAATTATGTAATTATTATGATAAATGATACTTTTCATTCACTTCATTACTTTTCTTGTCCTAAATTACGTGTCAAGAGTGCAATAAAGTTATTATTAATGTACGTACGTATTTCTAAAGATTCCGAAACTAATTGCGATGTCGTGTCGAAACGTCACTTCAAATTCTCATTATTCTTTCCTCTTTCGAGCTCCTAGACATTCGACGTTTGTTATCTCAATGGAATACGTCTCTTCTCACGTATTTCAATCTACCACACAGCAAAGGTGGTTAGATCAGAAACTGCCAATCATTCAAAATAACAAAACACTTCTACAAAGCGGGGGATGGTAATAATGATAATTGTAAACACAAATGTAATCATAAAACGTGTTTGTATAAATCGGATTTTAGAAGCAATATTACGACATATGAGATTCGAGGTTTTCGAGTATCGATTATGTATCGTGTCCCAAACCAGTTCATATCCTATTTATTTTTATTTAATATACATTATTGTAATATTTTAATATTTAATAAGACTTTATTGTGATTAGACGGACAAGATTTAAATAATATATATTTATTATATCACAATATGACGCAACTTTACCATCTCATACACTTTAATATTATCATTCTATCTGCTTTTAGGTCTGAAGGTCCTACTGTGCAAATGCATCTATAAAGCTGTTACTTCTTACCACAAAATAAACAGCCACACTCTTTTATTATCATTATTATAAACGTATGAGGGCATAAGAGTGGTTCCATTTTGAAATCTAAATTATTCTGTATTTTGGAATATTCTAAGCAGATTTTATAGCTGATATCTAAGACCAATTTAAGAAACGATTATAAATTTCATTCTTACCGTAAAGGAAAACACAAGCGAGCTGCTTTACAAAGATCAATTAGTAAATGTAGTTTCTGGAAAATAATCGTTGTTTACTCCGAGAATCATATGAACCCCGGAAATTCACTCTGCGGGCAAGAATCAAAACAGAAGCTGGCGATTCTAAACATTTCCGACGCAGTAATTAATAATCCCCCATCGTTTGAATTTTGGCCTGCACCATTTTCCTTCTGAATGAAAATTTGACGTTAGTATGACGTATGAATGAGAGAAACTTAAAAAAAAGTTCTTTACGGAAGTTAACACAACTGAGAAGGAAATTTAACTACGTCTTGAAGTACAACAAACAGATGGGTTGAGGAAAATCTATCACAGCTTGGAGGGGGGAGGGGGGGGGTAGAACGGAATGGGGGGGAAAACCTTGCCCTAAATCACGCAATGAAACATTAACTACGACCTACAAAAAACCTAAGGTTAATAATATTCTATTTTATTTCAGTCTAAATGATAAGAGTCTGAATGACAGATACGATGGATGATCTATTCTATTCTTATCCTAAACTCTGACGTTGTCTGAAGTCACGTTTTAATCTGAATCTTCTACATCAGTTCTTTACATTCTTCTTTCCACTGAGTTATTGTGACCCAAATTTAGTAATTTTATTTTTCGCCCAGTTTCAATGCGAAAAACGTCTCTTAGAAAGTATTTTATGTAAATTATATTAAACAAATGGTTTTAAAATTATAACGAATACTTGGCGCTGCATTCACAAATAAATACATTAAAATATACCGCATTTTATAACATATATTCACAGGAATAAAGATAGTATGGTCAAAATCTGTCATAAGGCACAGAAAATCAGGTGTCTTTTGTGAACAGGCTCTTATGATACATGAAATTAAAGATATTTAGTGTTCTCATGGCGGCGACTGTAAAGATGACTGTCTTCTGGGTTCTAGTGACGTGTGATCTGTTTAACGACGTTTCAGAGGTACTCTATGCCTCCGTCATCAGTCGCCCTGATGATGGAGGCAGTAACGATCTCTGAAACGTCGTTAAACTTTACAAGACTACACGGCGCAACAACCCAGAAGACAGTCATCTTGATACATGAAATCCAATGACGTTTAAACAAGATATTCCAGTATAAATTACAAGGTATGAAATTTCATCAAAATCTGTCGACCTCAAAATACGATATTAAGGTAAAAGGAGCCCTTATGGAAAGTTGCCCTTAAGATACGCCAAAGTAAATCGAAACAGCTAAACAACATTTATTGTAGGACAACCATACAGAATTTGATCAAAATCGGTAAGCTAGTTTCAAAGCTCTTATCTGCAAACAGACGGATAAGTGACATTCAAAACCTGTTTTGAAAATACACCTCGAACCCAGTGAAAGACACAGGAAACACGGCAACAAAATGAATGATCGCGTATAGCGAAAAGACCGTGTAATGCAATCAGCACAGTCGCCAATTAACCTCACTAAACCACTTTAAAATAAAAAATGCATGCGAGGGGAGGGGGGGGCACTATAGTTCTAACCATGAATGTGAAATACCTCGAGACCACACGCAACAAATAAACTAAACCCAAAAATACCTCAGATACCAATTATAAATGTACTCTGCTTATATGCAAATATGTAGCACACATTAGCCGATCTATATACAAAAATTATAATAGTTCTAACCTTCAAACATACCTTAACCAGCCGAAACACATCCTCGGGAGGTTAAAAAACCACTTCCAGAAACACTCAATGTCACATTATTAAAACCACTCGAAACAGACATTCTACAGAATAGACTGCTTGCACGACAGGCCTATATTACACCAATAGACTTCCTTTTGGCTACGCTAAGAGCGAATACTATTTCGTGTACGACGTGGTACAAGCAAGTTCTAACTGCCTCATCACAAACTGGCGCTTTTAACCAATTGAAAATTAGAGTGGTCATGGATGGGGTGGGTAGAACTCACAGACAGAGGGCGCCTGGAGCTAAAATAGTAAAACTGGAAATCGATTCCTGCTAATGGCCCGCAAGACGTACGAGGTGATTCAGTATTACCTTTCACAAATCCGAGTGAGAGTTGCATTACCATAAACAAATAACATTAGAAATACTCGTTCGACCAGAAATATCTCTATTTTCCATCACGGTCATTTAAAACAGATAAGCGAAGAAACTGATTCCGACATAACCACAATCTTTCTTCAGTAACGTGACTGGAAATTTAATTATTTTCGAAGTACTACAAATAATTACTACTACAGTACCATAGATTGTTCTTGAGGCGTGTTACCAGTCTTCGCTTTGTAGTACAGGTCTGTGACGTTTTAAGAACACAGATGTTACACAAAGCGAATAATTAAGATAAAAATCCATTTATTTATTCGATAAGAAGCATGTCGGATTTGTAATCCCATTCCTCATCGTAGTTGAGTAACCTCCCGGCATTCGAAATCACAACAAACCATAGATGATTACACCACTGACAAGTACCGTACTGTCCAAGAAATTTCCAACAGGGAACCTCATCACGTTCTACGAAGATCTTCCAGTGAATATTTTTAGGGCATCCTACAATGGGATCAAAAGGTTTAATACCCCGTTCATAAGAGCCTTGCACTGATTCCCATCTCTGAGACAGATAAATCCACTCCACGACCTATTTGTAAGTTCCATTTTAATATTATCATTCCCGTCTATATTTTCTTCCACGTGGATCTCGTCTCTGACTGCTATATATCCCTCCTGGAACACCCGCAAGTGAATTTTGATAAATGACAAAGCCGTAACTTCAGCTACGTAGTGTCTAAAAACTTTTGGTCACGAACATTTCGAAATTACGAGTGACATTTCAAGAACAAAAGCACTATTTTAATACCAGTGTTAGGAAAAATAAGCAAATTCTTGAATTTGTAACAATTTCAAGGTATTTAAAATGTTTACAAGAAGAATATTTTAATCATCAGAAGGGAAAAAAAAAACTAAATCAAAGCAGAAAGGAAATAAATTTGTACAGAACACATGAAGAAATATTCACTATAACTGTTCCTGAACCATCAAAAACAAACACCGACTTTGAATTTATAACAACTATCAGATGACGTATGAATACATTCTGTACCAAAATCAGGTGAGAAAAAATTAACATTTTACTTTTCAACTGCTTAATAATTTTTATGTGATGGTACAATTTTGCAAACGTCTTCAATCCCCAGAAGTACTTAAATCTGAATCACGTGGCATGCACATGGAATTTCTATCATGTAACCTACTGGAAAGTGTTCACTTGGAAAACCAAGATACTGACGGATGGAACTCGCTGTGTCCAACGGTGGGCTTCGGTATTAATTATATTTTTATATTCTATTACTACGACGTCTGTTAGTTTCCTGTGGTAGCTGAACGTAAAAATAAAAGATGAATAGGTTAATTAATTAAACTTATAATTACAGGTTTAGTCCTTCAAATGTCCAAGTTTGCTTTTAATTTATTCAACATTTCCTTCTCAACTATATGGTTACATGGTGAGGTGAGGAATTATAAAGAACGACTTGGTAAGGACATGGAAATATTTCTAGTACGTCCTATCAAAACAATTACCTGGGGCGACCAATAAAAAACCACAGAAATCCTCGATCACGATCTCCTACTTCTAAGACGATAATGAACCCGTGATCTCTCGAATACAATGCCGAGAGTCAATAACTCAACCCCCGACAATCAGCTACACTTCGTTGTACGTAAATTTCGACATAAACGTGATCTCTTCAACCAAAGGTAAATAGGTACATTTTAAAATTAAAAACTAGGCCTATAATTTTATTGTTTATTAACAAGTTGTCACACTCCACAAAAAAAAAAAGAACTATACAATACATATCACTTACCTACACAGCTGTCATTGCACGACACGTCAATTTCAATTTAATCACCAATATTATTTTATACATCAAATTTTAACTGCAACGTCACAAAATCCACGCGGCCGTTAACATCCTTGACGTCTCGCTCAAATCTTCTTACGGAACAATCCCGTTCCATTACCAACATAAAAAGTAAATGATGACGTCACACTTCACAGGGGATCGGCTTCGTACCAAAGAGAAATT
>NW_019059587.1:393547-403734 GCF_000696155.1 Zootermopsis nevadensis | reverse complement strand
GGGGGGGGGGGGGGGGGTTAAAATTGTAGAATATTGAAAACATAAGAAGTTGCGCAAACTGGGATCCGATCTTTCGAATGATAACGCCCAGCACGTGGATGCTAAAGGGCTGGCGGCTGGTGACCTAACCTAACCTATTAATACTACAAAACTGTGCTCGTGTGCAAATGCATGACAGCAAATTTCACTGCACGCATGACAAGCAAATTCCCTCCACTCACATGTGCACACTTGAGGCGCGTAAGTAAAGAATTTCGACGGTAAATCGCGATTCATTTTAAATTTAAGTTGTCCACGACACAAGAACGTCATGCTGCTTACTTTTGATAAGTCCCTTCGTCAGCAGAATTAGATTTGAACGATGGTCCACCCAGCCTCCTATCCAATGGGTACCGGGATCCCTTCCCCCCGGGGGTAAAGCCGGCCGGGGCGTGATGCTAACCACTCACCGCATCTAGTGCCGAGGTTAAGAATGTGTAGGAGCTATACCTCCTCTCCACCCAAGCGCCTAAATGGCGTGTAGAGGGATAGCTTCATTTTTTTTTACAAGATAACAATACCGACGTTTCGCTATATCGCCGCGTTTGCAACTGTTCATAAATGCACAGAACGTTCTCTACGACGCAGACAAGAACATTTTTTTGTCTTCCGTGACGTAAATATTAAAATACACAAAACTGTAGGCCTAATTTTAACTGTTGTTTTGTATGGATGCGAAATTTGGTCTCTTACTTTAATGGAGGAACACAGGCTGAGCGCGTTTCAGACCAGAGTTCAAAGGAGAAGGGGGCTTTTGTAGAATATGAGGTGGACAATTTATTGGCCGGCTGAGCGACTATCAGCTTCTGATGAAGGCCGCTCCTGCTACCACCTATTCTGACTTACAGTACACTTTCGGAGCTGTACAGCGAAACTTTCTCTCCTGGCCACCGCTATCAAACGCATTAAATCTGAATTATTATTCTCTGAGTGACTCACCAAGTTTTAATCCCTCACAGAACAAGAGAAAACATTTTAGTTCTTTGCGCTGTTTTATACATCGGACGGAAAGATGGTAGCTTCTAAAGCGTTGATAATCCCACCGCCCATCCACAAACCTACGAGATATGCCTTCGTAGTTCCTTGTTGCACGAATCACTTAAATTTCAACGAGGCTTTTTAAGTGCGAACAAAGTTCTTAGATAAGAATTTGTGCTGGAAACTGCGTTAACGCAATGACGAACATGACAGAGGGCTCTGCGGTTTCCTTGAGAACACTTATTGAACTTTCGATCTTGATCAGAAAATATAAAAATTTCTTTCAGCACGTGGGCCTTTATGAACTTTACAACTTTCTGATTCTTTCGCCTCTCCTGTAGCCTCCACTGACGTAATTGTCTCTCAATGTTTCTCACGACTTCGGAGGTGTGTGATAAGAAGACAATGTCAAATGCGTGAACGAACATATGGGCGTTGAAAGTCCGCGTACGTGATTCGCGGTGTGTTTAAAATTTCATAGCAACAACCACGTTATTAGCGCGTGGTGTAGACTTAAAGCATAATGAGGAGGTAATGTTTTGTCATCTTAGAACCTAATAACTAACTAACTAACTCGATGGCTTACCGAACCCGAAGGTTCATAACCGAATTAACCAAAGCCCTCCTCCGGACCCTGTCCTGGGCCAACAAAATCCAGTCTCCTTCAACTCCTATCTCCCATAGATCCCGCCTGAGATTATCCTCCCATCTACGTCTAGGTCTCTCCAGCGGTCTCTTCCCCTCAGGCTTCCCAACCAATACCCGGTGCACAACTCTTGTCCCATCCATGCGCGCTACATGCCCCGCCAATCTCATTCTTCTCGACTTAACATCTTAGAACCTACAATAAATTATTAGCCGCGTAAAATTAAACGCGTAGAGCGAACTTATTTTCTGTTGTAACCCTACAAGATGTACCAATACAGATCGCAGACCCAACACGAAACAGATGTCTGCTACTTTAACATTTCACTGGAAGGTCGTCTTTAAGACTTTTATGTGTGGTCCTATAATATTTATCTTACTGTATTCTTACTATCATCTGCTGACAAGACCTGTACCAGGTGGATATGATGAGACAGTTGGATGACATATGTCGTCCAGTGACGGAGACTAGCTCTATCTAACGGACCCAACTCTCGCCTGAAGAAGGAATCAGAGACAGTCACCGAAACGTCGTGGTTTCTTCTTTTTTAAACAAGGGCGATGGAATAAGTCCAAACAATGAACAATTTTAAGCGTAGTTCCTTCTTGTTCGTTGCACTAACTCCATGGAGCACAGTCCTTCCTGATGAGCTGACAGTTGCTAAGCTGGAAGCTGTATCTAGTGGGCCCAACTGTTTTGGAAACCTGAAGATGGAGACAGAGTCCCATCTCCGAAACGTCGTTTTACGTTTTATATTTTATATTTTACTAGACGATGGATAATATCCAAGGAAATTTTTATTCAATTGACTCTTCACCATCGTTAAAAAGTTTTAGATTTGATTCTCCGAAACGTCGTTTTACGTTTTATATTTTATATTTTACTAGACGATGGATAATATCCAAGGAAATTTTTATTCAAATGGAAAATACACACCTTGCATTTTATAAAACCCTAAGACTTATTACCGTGTTCATAAAAACCTTCCATCTAGTAACTATCTTCACCTAGGAGATCTAATCCACTTCATCAATCCCTATGTTTAAGATTAATTTTAATATTATCCTGTCTGCCAAGTCAGCTTATTTTTGAATGCACTGCAAAGGGGGGGGGGGGTCTTTAGATTGTTGTGAGCCTATTCTGTTTCGCTGTTAGTGGCTATCTCAATTCAAATATTCTCACGGTTGCCATGACAACAAGAGCAATTGAATATGTGAAGTCAAACAACGGAACAAAGTTAAAACAGGTTAGTTCAAGAGCTTATCAGGTTATACGGGCACTTACGGTAAGAAAACAATATGTCGCCCTCCTTTCTTACTTGAATAAGGAAAGTAGGTTAACAGTATTAGCGAAACTGATGGTATAATTTGTTTTTATACGTTTACTAACACCTCAGCGTAATTTCTTCGCAAATATCGCTTTACTTTTATGGTGCCATATATTCCGGACTTCTGACGCCAGACTCAACGGAATAGGCCTATGTAGGTCTGCATAAGTAATCTTGGAAAGTATTCGCGTAGAAACACCGAGAATATGATTAACAATTTAAAGCTAGCTTCATTTAATAATCAGCAACTGTGTACTTTGCCCATCGAGTGTATTTATGAGTTTAGTTAAATTTTCCTCTGTAAACAGCGATTATTTCCTTAAACAGCGTTAACCAGTTGATCTTTGTAATGGTGAAGTGTGGTGTTTTCTTCGCGGTACGGACTGAATTCCTAAATATTATGTACGCAGTGCGTGTCTCATTATAAACAGCGATTATTTCCTTAAACAGCGTTAACCAGTTGATCTTTGTAATGGTGAAGTGTGGTGTTTTCTTCGCGGTACGGGCTGAATTCTTAAATATTATGTACGCAGTGCGTGTCTCATTATAAACAGCGATTATTTCCTTAAACAGCGTTAACCAGTTGATCTTTGTAATGGTGAAGTGTGGTGTTTTCTTCGCGGTACGGGCTGAATTCTTAAATATTATGTACGCAGTGCGTGTCTCATTATAAACAGCGATTATTTCCTTAAACAGCGTTAACCAATTGATCTTTGTAATGGTGAAGTGTCGTGTTTTCTTCGCGGTACGGGCTGAATTCATAAATATGAATTAGAGAGCTTCGGCTTTGAAGGGTTAACAACTCGAGGTAGGTTGAACGGATTTTCATGAAATTCGACGTCTGCGAGTTTTTCCAAAACTTCGTTGATACACTCAAACTCTGATAAAGATCACACTGCAATAACGGACACTGTGCATGGAGACCTACGCGCATTTCTGAACATGGAAGTGACTGGTTACGGAATATCCAGGCTGCCCTGCGTACAATGGTTAAGACCAAAGGCCAAACTGTGGTGATCGCTGCAGAAATTTTACGCTAAGCGTACGTTTCTCGGGGCTTATTTCGAAACGTAGCACCAATTTCACTCGCATTTACACGAACCTGCAGCGAGCGAACGCAAACGAAAACCTTAACCAGTAATGAAATAATTTTCTGAGCGTACGAAACACACTTGACATTTCAGAATTAAAAATAAAAGATAAGCTATTTATTGTAAAAACTCTCGGAGTCTAAATGAGGAATGAAAGCCATTAACGGTAAGAGTTACGACTCTTGAAAAAAAGTTAACGACAACATTAGGTTACCGGAATATGAACCCATGATGTTGCCTGCAGCACGTGTCATTTATAACCAGTACTTTGGTTGCTATAGCTGGTCTCTTTTAGGTAGAACTCCGTCATGTGCACTGTGGAATAAGGGGATGTTGGAATATACTGGACCACTATCTCACGCCATATTTATTGTACTCGCCACATGAAGTAAGAAACTAATTACTTTCACTGTAATGACCTTGTGAGTGGAGGCTTCTGCGCATCCAGACTCAGAGGTAAAGCTAAAACAGACAGCCTATAGCAATGCTCATAATAACTGAAGCAACATGTGGGCTGTTCAAGATGGAACGTTACTCCACATAAATTCTGAAGATTCACAGATGCCTTAGAGACAAACAAAGAGAGAATTAAAAAACCCGATGAAAGGCAAGATTTCTCCTGGGCCTAAGCTGTGCGCCGTGAGGATTTTAAGGGGGCGTGTGGATACGTCCCATGCACTGCAAAACCTTCGTTGAATCCGGTCTCCTGGGATGCTCAGATATTTAAAAATAAAAGTACCTTAAGAGAGGTCTTACTTTCTCTGGCGTGATACAGGACAATTACTGCAACCACAGCGAAGAAATGCACAAAGAGAAATTGAAATGTCTACAAACTGTAACTTTTAGGTTCTTTAGTACACGTGTTTACTCCTCGTATTATAATTTATCATTAGTAGAACTTGGCGTAAGGGTAATCTAATGGGACCATATACAAATGGGAAAATTCGTGAGGGCATCAATAAGGGTTTGAGATATCGTGTCCGAATTAACGCATGATGTTATGTTTAATAAATTATGTTAATCGGTTAGAATAATTTGCAGTTGGTTGAAAAAAAATGTTCAATGTATACCCCCCCTCCCCCGTTTCTGACGTTTTCTGAGGCCCTCCTCATCCACCAGAACACAAATAATCGCCCATCTGTGCTCCAGACCAAGGCGAACCGTCAAATTCACGCTTCGGTCGCTCTGTCCCAGACAAACAGAACTATGTACCCACCGGACAGAGACGTAGTTGAGTGACGTCCATAGACGGTTGACATTCGGCGGAGGGGAGAGGAGATTCTGCCCCTAGCGGGAGTTGAACTCTGTTCTCCAGCCACTTAAATGACTAAGATATCCCGGCACATTGGCGCCCACAGACGACCGAGAAATGAAATGATTCAGATCGCGAAATATGCGAGAAATGTCAAGGATAAATAACTGAAGACGGACAATCGAAAACCGGTTTTGTGGTTACAGTGGCTGATTTCATATACACGCATCCTTGAAAGCTGTGGATTCTTATGTTATTTGCGACTGCAGAGATCACAAAGCGTTGAATGATATCAAATCGTCACAGTGACCACTAGGCAATGAATCGGAAGTAATCTGTCGCTGCCTACCTCAAGGTACTATTCAGGCACTCTTTAAGCAGAAAGGAAATCACGTCTGATCTGATGTCCTCGTGGCGGTGGCTGTGGGCAGGAAAGACGCGTGTAATTTTAGGTAGAATCAAATCTGAAGATGGAGGCAGTATGTTTCTCCGAAACTTTTGTATCTACGTACAAGTCCACACGGAACTGTTATCAAGAATACCAACATCGGTATCAGTCAGGCTACCATAAATGTCTCCCCAACCCGTGCGTTCCGTATTAAAAAATGTTTAAGACACTGTAGATTGAATGTGCTCATAGCTCACTAACAAAGCTTTTAATTGCCTGCAAAAATATCAGATATTTAAGAAACTCTGAAACATAATCTTTTTGGTGTGCATTAATATTCAAGTTATTAAGCATAACCACATTCGCGTCTAAGTTTTAGTTACAATCTATAAACGCGATGAAAAATTTAATCAACAACCATATATAATCAAAACAAAGTAGTCTGAACTTAAATTAGAGAATTTGAAAACTATGATTGGAGGTACATTTAAATATCTCACTTAGTTAAATTATAGACGACTTTAACTTAGATGAAAGCAACACAAACACTTAGTCAATTAACATTCGAAAGACATCATTCTGGTGCAACAGCACATAAGAGTTTCGACGTTTCGGTATACACATCGTGATATTACTAAACTTTATATATTTTCGTGTTTAAATTAGTAACTAAGATGAATTGCAGGCAGATGAATCATCTCAACTGTAGGTAGGCTTAGCCTTATTAATACATATTGAGCTTTTATGAAGGATTCGGGGTCGGAGTCGGAGATTTCAGTACCGACTCCACAGCCCTGGGCTCGACAATATAAGTACCGGAGTTTTCCGGAGGGAGGCCTTTAAAATTTTCAAGGTATTTCGAAAGCTTTTAACTGTCTCTGCCACACGAAGCTAAGTAGTAGCAGTTTTTATATCGATATGTGCCAACATACGTGAATATCTTCTTAGGTTGGTAGTTAGTTATTAAGCTCGCATTAAGAAACAAAACGAAATTAAGTGTTCATCAAAGTCAGCACAGCGTCAGGCTCCTGTATTCATGGCGGTTATGTAATGTAACATCGCATCACAAGGATTTTATTACTCAATTGTATGCAATACAGTATTAACATGACGATCAATTAATCAGTTATACGTAACTTTCTAACTTTGTCACGAAATCTATTCAGCTGTCTCTAGTACAATTATTTTTCCTTATTCTGTTTGGGAGTGCTTATGGTAATGTTATAAATAACTTTATGATGCATTTATAGAGGATGCATGTTGTATCATCATGAACCACGCAAGAAATATCCGTTATGGATATTAATTGTGACATTAATGTGAGCCTGCATTTATGTATCTGTTACACAGTAAACGAGGATGTCCAAGTGGACGAAACAGATGCACATATTTTCGTGTCATCATGATTTCTATCCTCAAACGCGGAGAGAAATTGTTGGTCCACGATACACTTAACGTAATGTATAGTAATGATTGTTATGCAATATGAAAGATAGAACGGTCAGACCGACCAGACTGCTTTGCAACCAATAAAATGCAGAAGCTCGAAGGGTTGCAGTGAGGAAATATCACCGTTCGGTCGTTCTTTACAGACGCGTTTTTTTGAAGGCAGTACTTTTCCTTGAGTTAGTAACAGTGGCACACACCATTTTGAGAACGCATTCTGATCACTTTTATACATTGAATTTGTGGTATTTTAAGAGACTGTTTCAACTGAGTCAGATTATATCGGAAGTTCATCAAGAATGTAAGTAGGTTAGGATTTGTAATGACATGATCGTGGCCTGATTTAAGGTATTATCCAGAAATTCTTTTGCACAGACCTAGAAAAAACACGAAAAACATAAAAAACATCGGTCAGGATAGACGGTTAGTCTGGATGATGTTCGAACTGAATATTCCCGAACGTAAGGCATAAGCGTCACTGCCACAGATGTATTGGTCTGCTCGATGATGATGATTAATGTTCAGACCACCAAATAAAACAGGCACCTGAAATATTATTATTGGATCATTACAGCAAACAGAACTTTTAAGCCTTGATTAAATGTTATGACAGCCTTAAGCGTCCGTAGAAGCTACTATGAAAATGTCGGGGGGCCTCTCAACTACGAAGGAAGATAAGAGCACTGGAAAATAGTCTTTTTTTAAAGCTCTGTGTCCCCTTATATAACTTATACACTGCATTACATCAAGTAACAGAACTCATTTTCAACATGTCTACAGCACATTAATTATCACACGTTACCTTACGTCAAGTAGTACTGTGAACTACACTTTCCTGTAGCCTATAAAGAAATAATGAATACGTATTAATGAATGTTTCATACCTATGTGTATGAAACAGTTTGGGTGACAGATTTTTGGCGACTGATGTATACAAACCATTTTTATAATCCTACTGCATAAATTTCCTTATTTGGGACATAACACATGTTTTGAAACGTAGAATATTGTCCAATCGTCTATTCATAAATGGATCATAAGAAGAGAATACGAAACAAAAATTTGTAATTACCCGTCAATAATGACGGGAAATATAAAGCATAACTTTAAAAACATGTTCATTGAAGAGTCTATCAAAGCAGCATATGAAGATTAAAATCATTACCTATCTTTGACTAATGAAAGCATATAGGCCTATTACACGATGCAAATTATTAGAAACCCTGCCAGGACATGTTAAATGATACGTCACAGGTCCACAGCACATGAAACATTAATTTATTTAAATTTCTAGATTTTAAAAAAATAAAATGTTGTTTATCTTGTCATGTGACTGAAGAAATGAGATGAAAATAAAACTGGATACGAAATGGATCTGTACCGGATCACGTGACTCGTACAATATGGCCAGTTATAACTCAAAGTGATTTTTCAGTATATCGTTGGACGAATAAGAAATTTCGCTGAAACAGCATTTAAGATGTATCGACACGTGCGGACAGAAAGTTCGATTAAAAACTAGGGAACTTGTAACAGCAAATTTTAATCTGGAAGTTATAAAACTATGAACTGATATGCACAAAAAAAAAAATGTTCTCAAAGCTCAAAGTCAAACTGACTAACATTCAGATCAAGTTCAACATTTTTAATATTATTTCGAAACTTTACGTATGTAAAGTTTTGCAACTTTTAATTCTCTGAGGTAATTTTATAAAAACGGGAGGTCAAAGTAGCCGCATCGTAATCTACAATAAAAACTAAAAACATTTATCTCGACTGCATATACCCTAACTCCATGGAGTACAGTCGATGTTGAGAAACCAATTCCCCGAATTTATAGAAATCGAACTGGTATTTCTTGCTACAAGGACGCTCTTTGTACAGACAAACAGTTCTTTAAAGTCTTGTAACTCGTATTTTCACTATATTAGAGTGGAAAATATTTCATTGTATACGGGTGGAAAACAACTGAGTGTTTTGTAGAAAACCTTGGAGCTATGGGCGTAGGCCGTCTGTGCGTAAAAGGGTCGTATGGTAGCTCTCAATATTGGCAACGTTTCTTTTTCTAGCTGACGTTAGAAAAGGTTACAACTCATGACGTAATGTGGTAAAACCCCGAAGAAAGTTAACTAAGTAGCTCCATCACTTTGAAACAGGTTCGTGCGGTTTAGCCCTTTGAATCAGAAGCGCTTTATTTTTAAGTATTCAGCCCGTACCGCGAAGAAAACACTACACTTCACCATTACAAATATAAACTGGTTAACGCTGTTTAAGGAAATGGTCGCTGTTTAAGCTGAGAATCACACGAAACTTACAAACTCATTCCGTAGGGAAAATGCAAAAATTACTGATCTTAATGCAGGTGGTACATATAGTTACCACTGAGGTTTAAAATGTATAATCAAAAGCGGGATCTTACCACAACGAACAATAAACGATGTTTGTGTAAAAGACGCTGATTCATTGCTTTCGAAATACTTAAATATCATACGCGGAGCTGACTCTGTGTTCAGCACCACGACACGAAACGGAAAATTTTGTAACCACTGATGCCAACTGAGGTACACTAAAAATGAAGATGGTGAAATGGAAGACGGGCGGACATGTAGCAGGCATAAAGCGATGAGAAATGCACGCAAACTTTAGGTCGAAAAACCTGACCGAAACATTCTTACTATTTGAGAGACCTAGACGAAGATGGATATTAAGAAAATAGGATCTGTGCAGTATTTTGTCGGATTTAAGATTTGAACCCTGAATCTCCCGAATACGATCGTCGCTATGGACCCTATAAACTTTTTTTCTCCCCCCAAAAAATAATCAACAAATCAGCAGATTTGATTCACAGAGAAATGAAATGCACAGTACACATTTCGTACAAAATCTGGGCAGATCCGACCGAGGTACTGAGTTTGCAAGCAATGTTTTCGAAACACACTGTATTTGACATCAGTGTTAACTGGAGTAGCCCACATCTAGACGCGAGACCTGGTACCAGTAATCGGTTATCACTAACGCAC
>NW_019059587.1:377812-390159 GCF_000696155.1 Zootermopsis nevadensis | reverse complement strand
TCTTTATTACGCCGTCTCCTTTACAGGAGGTTGGCGACATTATGAACAGGATCCTTCCCTCCTTTTCTCGGCCTGGGACCTGTTCATATACGTTCTTGGCAGATGATCCAGAGGTGGTTTGCCATTGCCTTCTTCTGTGTGTGTGAATGGAGTAATTGTTGGGATGCCATGGAGGAAAACTCCGTGTTGCCTAGACCACGGCCTTGCCCAACACAAGTTATAAATTCGGGCACCGCCGGGAATCGAACCCGAGACCCCAGGATTACAAGGCCAGCCTTCTAACCGCTAGACCACCGTGGCAAAAGGTTATAATATAACATATAAATATCATCCCAAAAGGCCAGATAATCCCATTAATAGCAAATTATTAAAAATCAACCAATCTACTTATTACGCAAACGGAAATTGTTCTCTGATGTTCCCACTTCGTTTATGATACGTTTTTCTGTATCTTGTGATTACTCTGAGGGAAATACATTTCTGCGCTCTCCTAGCTTTTCACTATCGTAACAGTCTTAACGTGAAAGCGACTTGAAAAGTCACGAAATTCCTTGTTACGTGCAGTAATATTCTACATTATCCTCTTACGTAATCCTTCCTTGGCTATTCTCCTCAAACACTTAATGATTTATATTCTGTTCTTTCGTCAGTGTGACTACAAAGGAAATAAAATGTTCGACACGTGTTTAAAAACATAAAATCATGAGATACGTTATCGAGCTTCAATGGTAATTAAAACTCTTGATAAACAAATATCTTAGGGTTCCTGAGAGTTGACATAAACCATTCTTGTCCTAAGCTTCCTTTTCATATTTATCTGCCATATTTTCCAGAACGCTTGTATAGCAGAAGAAGACACTTGTCTAAACCGTGGAATGAATCGAAATGCCAACAGAACAAACACAAACCTTCTGCTGTTCATGTGCCGTTATCGTTTAACGGTGGGCTGAGGAGAGTGGTTACTATGTTGCACGGTCATTGTGGCCAAATGGCTGCCGTGTGATCGGCCCACTAGATACGAATTTCACTAGAATGTTAATCGCTGTTCATTATACAGCGTGTTTTATACGCAGTGCAAAAGTGGAGCGAATTTGCGCGTTATGGGTCGGCCGGACTTGACGGCAGGAGCGTCCTGCTCTCACGCCCAAGTCCGCGCTCGCTTGAAAAAAAAAAGATCACCCTGTACATTTCGGCGCATTAAAGTATTTAATTATCTAAAACGTGTCCTTACCGTCCATCTTGTTATCGAGACTGAGTGGCGAGTCTGGAATTGAGTCTCCGTCTGACGTGAGACTGTAAGAATGCTCTGTCTTGATGGGTGCTGTGCCCAAAGCAGCGTCCGTCATGAGGCGGTCGTGGAGGATCACCTGCGGCTTGACGTCCAAGATGGTAGCCGTCCACTCCAGGTCTGGATCTGCTGCCATCTTGAAAGCCTCTGTGATGGCCTGAAACACAAAAACACTTGTTATGAGCGAAACGTCCTCTTTGCAAGAGCCCACAAAGACGGCCTATAAAGTAACCAGTCTCTGTTTTGGGAATAAAAGGGGCGTCACCCCCGGGAGGAGAGAAAATATAATAATAATAATAATAATCGCCGTTTCCATGGTGACAGAAATGTTGCGAATATGGAAGTAGGAAAAGTATTAAAATAACAGACATGATCGAGAGACAGAGCATGTGGAATGTGAAGGTGATCCAGTTAATGTTTGCCATTGGAAGAATATCGATATTTTCGCGGAAGCACTTAGAACGCGTTCCTGGCAGTCTGGCGTGGAAATACAAGAGATCGACTTTCTGAGAACAGCTCACGTCTTGATAAAGATCTTGAAGTAGGGTTTATTTTATTTCGAATGCATTTTCCGGATTTTACTACGGAATAAGCCATATTTGAGCAGCGCGATTCCGGTTAACGAACAGACACACCCTGTAGAATATTCTGAAAATAATAATAAAAATTTAATTTTGAGCAGAAATTTTTAGTTCGCTCGCATTAACTTTCAAATTACTGGACAAACAAAGTGTAAGCATAGAAATTAATGCTCGGTTTTGATAATCCTAATTCAAAACTAGGTCTGAAAAGATGACTCATCATATCGCAAAACAAATAATAATAACAAATGCATTCATGTAATAAACATTACAGTTATTACAACAGGACAAAACATCCGTCCTCCAGACTACATGTTTCGGTTCGGTCGAACCATCTTCAGATGTGAACATTCTTATACCACTGTACTATTGTAATCAACCGTTTTTACATATTTCATCTGTTTATTTATTATGCAGCTTGTAACAGGATATTCCAAACTCCGACAGCAGCCGGACAAAATTTACGAATAATTGTCCGTTATGTGAACTAGAACCGCGCTGTTTAACGGAGCATTTATCTTCTTCTTCAATACAACAGAGATGAGCGCATCAACAGACGAGCAACACACTTGTTCCCGACGCAAAGGGGTCTTCGAACTTTCATTCCTAGGATCGGCACTGACGTTTTCTATCTCCAAGCATCTAACAGTCGCTCAGCTGTTCCAAAAAAACCCTCCTCGCCTTTTATTGAACCCGATGTTTCACTAATATATTCACAACAACAGCCATCCTGTTCCCTTAAAATTAATTTTAATAATACCCTCACATCTGAGTCCAGGTCTCCCAAATAGCCTCTTTCCTTCAGGTTTCCGGCTAAACTTCTACATGCACAGCCAATCTCACCCTTCTAAATCTGGTCACCCTAACTGATGAGCACTCCAAAAGCTCCTGTGAAGTTCTGTGTTTTACGTACAAATTAGACAGCCCTAATTTTAAATGCTAAAGGTTAAGAATCTCCCCCCCCCCAAGTAGCACGCGGATACGTGCTCTGACTGCCGACAACTTTTCCTCGTCAGTATATTGACCTGGCAGGACGGAATTAATTCGGGTGCCAGAAATGTAAATTCCTATCGAACCCAAAGCTTACTTAATTCTCACACTGATGCAGCGAGCTTGTTTATTTGGTATTATAACTGGTGCAAGAGTAAGGGGGTGGGGCGTGGGGGAGGCAAGCCAACTTGTTTGCGAGTCCATGGCTCCAGTTGTTTCGTTGCAAGAACGGCTAGCGACAGGCAAATGCCAACGGCCTCCTGGTATTTGACCTTGGTCAAAACAACAGAAATTGACACTAGAACACTCCACAGCGTAGAAAAATATACTTTTAAATAAAATATAAAGAAAGTAGAAATTGTTTGTCTACTGGTTCTGGCTTCGGAACGAGAGATCGGTTCGCGCCAATGGCCTTCTTTGGTAACTATGGCGACTGCCCGCCTCAGCAGAGTGAAAAATTAAATCTGATTTTCAGGCATACAGGAAGTAAACGAGAATATCTCGAAAGCCTGAAACTTTATACAAAGTCGAAACTTTCCTTATCATAATAGACACACGGGTTTGAATCCTGGTTGGGGCATAGATATACGTCTACTTGCTTAGCCACGTCTGTTCATATACAGCAAATTCGAAAAACAAGAAACAGATTTTCATTAAATTCGATACTGGAATTTTCTTTCACATAATTTGACGAAACGTCACAATTTTGGTTCAAATCGGACAATAACAGCAGTCACTTTGCACGCATAAAATGACTGCGTGGGGGGAATCTAAATCGTGTAATCACATGGGGAATCCCTTGATGGCGTCATCGGCCAGACATCACGCGCACGCAGAGATTACTGACCGCAGATCTGACGTTGCTGAACGCGCCTCTGAATTGTTAATCTGTGCGTACATAGCCTATTTTCTCTTGAGTTTTGTTGTTCCCTGAAGAAAGAGACTTTGCCGCAAGCCGATCCCCAATCTAAGGAATCCTACTATATTTATAAAAGTACAAAAATACTCGGAATAAATTAAACTGACGCCAGGGGGCACACCCCGTCACTGTACCGAAATAAAACATTCAAAGCAAAATATCAGTTTTCATCAACTCTTCACCTGCTTTAATAGCAACGTGATGATGACACCCTCAACGCCTACAAATGCTTGGCCAGATCCGTATTTAGAAGAAAAAGGTGCAAAGTTTCGACGATATTTGCCTGAGGGGAAACACGTGAGTCCAATCATGTGTTAACTGACTGACGGAGGAGACAAGTAATTTTTAGAAACAAACATTTATTCTTCGAAACGTTATATTCAAATTATTTTTTTATCATTATTATTTTCATCTCTGCGACTAAAATGTTGTGTGCATTTCTCATCGCTACCATTCGTGCTACACGTTCCACCCATATCACAGTCCTATTCACATATTTGTATCTCCTCTTGGTGCAGTTTTCCTGAAACTTCCCTTTACTCTCTCTCTCTCTCTCTCTCTCTCTCTCTTTGGTCCCAAAAATTCCTTTCAGCGCACTGCTCCCTAAAGCCGTCTTCCTCTAGGGTCATACACCAAGTTTCACACCCATAAAAGCGACCAATAGCATTAAGATTCAATTCTTACGTATTTTCTTTTCAGACAGAAAACGGAATTATGCATTCTGGAAATCGCCTTCAAGAGTACTGTACCAACTCCACATCCTGGTGAATGCGTCCCGCAGGAGGCGACAGGAGGTCACATAAGGTAAGTCGAAAAGCCATGGTTTCAAGGCGGCGAGTATGAAGATGGGATGTTGCGCCGTAGAATTTGACCGACGCCTCAGAGATGCTTACAGCATCCATAATCAGAGCCCAAGATCATCACCCTGATGATGGAAGCATAAAACGCCTCTGAAACGTCGGAAAACATCTACAAGACTACACCACAGCGCAATATTCCATGTCCCCCAAGGGATCCAACTTCATTATCTTTGTTTATCGTCTTACTCAATTTAGCTACAAGAACAGATTGGCTACTTTTACAAATCAGCAGAGTTTGCGAATAATTCTTTCCTGGCCCTTTATATATATAGCACAGAATGCCAGTAAACTTTCCCTTTGTTCTTACGTTCCCACGTTCGAGTCCCACCAAAGACATTACTTTCTTTTATACATTGCCTGTCCTCACAATTAGAGACCGCAGCCCATTCTTCAATAAATCGTGCATTTAGCTAAACCGTGTACAGTCACGTACCTAGTTTACACAACAGACTTTACTTTGGGTTATCACAGTATAAAAATTTGACGTCGGACTAGTGCAGACGTGACACTACAGAGCTGTTTTCAGGACGTATCTGGTTCGAGACCTAGTCGAATATCCTGAGGTTTTACTCAGTTACTCCACACGGATTCTGGGATAGTGCTTAAAGCATGCCAAAACTGCCACCCTAATTTATGTAAAGAGTGGAGGTATCGCTCCACAAATTCTTAAACTCAGCTCAAGTAAGATGTTAATCCATAAATTAACGAGAGACTGGTTAAAGTAACACGAAATTGGAGGTTATCGGGAATCTCGGTAATAACGTTTTCTACATCGATAAGGAAAATTACAGAATGATTCATTTAAAACCAATGGCAAAATTGAATTCTCGCAGTTGATGCGCTGGTTGAAGCTGGCAAGGTCACAATTTAAGCTGTTTTACCTTCCGACAAGCATTTGTCACAGGTAAACACTTCCTGGGTCCCGAAATGTTTGTTACCGGTCCGAGTGTTTTTCTCGTATGCGATAAACATTGCGAAATTATTCGCGAACAGTAGCAAACGATTTCGATGAGAAGTAATGTACTTATGAATAGACCATGTCCGCATCTGCAAAGCGTTTGCTCAACTGGCGTGAGCATCGGCCTAGCAACGAACGTGACCTTGATTCTAGTGTCTCGGGTGAGGACGGGATTGTCTGTTACACGACTATGAACCAACCTGTTCCTGATTTCATTCTTATATCGTTGAGATTGTTGTGGGGGTTGAGTTTAAAATGGCACACCCTGTATTTATAATATCTTAAAAAGTCGTCTGTCACTCGGACGTTGTGCAACCACAGACCATGCTGAAACCACAGCTAGAATGTTCCAGATGTATAAGATATCAACATCAGAAATCACGGTCGCACATTGCCTCAGTTAAGAAACGGCTTATAAGATACTGACTTGTCACAATGGAATCAGAAATCTCGTTCTCCTGTCTTGTGGAGAAAGTAAGTTCCAGCGTTATCAGCGTGTTAATAAAGATAATTACGAGCTGCATGTCGCTCTGTTCTTGGGCGTGGCCAATCATTGATCTCCACCTCAACTCCCCTATTAAGATGATGGAGATGTTTAACAGACCAACTCGTATGTATATTTATGTATTTCGCGTGATCCTCACTGTAATCGATTATCGTTTCTTTAAACAGCGGTAACCAACTGTATTTTGTAATGGTGAAGAGTTGTGTTTTCTTCGCGGTACGGACTGAATTCTTAAATATATTTTTTTTTGGACGAGCTTCGGCTTCAGAGGGTTAATTCTATTTAAGCCGAAGAGATCAGAAGTTGTACATTTTCGAAACGTCATTCTGCTGCCTTTTGTTTAATGACATCTGACGGGTATTGGTAAAACTTCAAAAACCCCCCCCCCCCCCCGGAAATTGGCTAAATGCCATAGAGAGAGAGTCATAATGCAGCGCACTGTATTACCGATGAGAACAGAATAAACTGAGGAATGCGAGGGGAGTGCCCTAGAACAGAGGCGCAACACCCCCCCCCCAAGCGTTTGGCAGTGGGCGCGAGAAAAACAAAAAAGGTACGAAAGTAATATCGGATTTAACAATTAACCCTTTGAAGTCGAAGATCGTTTTAATATCTTTTTACAGTTCAGTCCGTACCTCAAAGAAAACACAATTCTTCACCAATACAAAGATCAGCTGATTAATGTCGTTGAAGGAAATACAAGTAATTGTCGTTTCTTCTCACGAAGCTCATTTATTGATTCTGTGGGTAAAATTCCGAGTTAATTAACCTTAAAGCAGTGGTACATGTTACAAGTGGTTGTTAAATGATTGTAAGGCATCTGGCAGAAGGAATCTGATGGAGAATTAGATCTCATAAAGACCTGTACCTACACGAAATAAAATTACAAAGATATTCTACATTCAGACCGTAAGCAGAAATCAAACCCACGACCACGGAGTGATGAAACCCACTATATCATCGTCAGTGCCACATTTATACCAACAATTTCCTCATGAGCATAAATATATTGTATTTCATTTGTTGTACACGAAAAATAAAGTCACACACGACAATATTTGAGGAAGGAATACATTGGAACATAATAGAGTAACGCTCACGCTCAGAAACGCTTGTAAAGAACTCATATGGACATGTAATTTTCATGTATTCTTCTGTTGTTAATTTTCTACTTTTCGTAATCTCGAAACAAAAGATCAAAGCCTCCTTTTCTCTTATAAAATCACGTAGGCACAGAACTAAGTCCGTGGGGCGGAGTCCTATTTGAGAAGCCAGCGGTCTCTAAGACAGACAAATTCCCAGTCCACACCCCATTTTTCAAATCCTTTGAAACACCGTTACAAGGACGAATTGGTAAACACTGTTTATTCCGAGAACAACGTGAGACTCGTAAATACAAAATGGCGTGTTACTCGTAGTAAATATAGTTACCACTGGAATTTAAAGGGTTATGATTCATTTCTGTATGATTCCCCTATCCACAGAGAAGTCTTAAAAGACTTCGTTTCAGGCCTTCTGACTAGAGACATATCAAATGACCTTGAAAAGGCCTCACTGTGCCCCCGGGAAGTAGTTCCCCTGGGAGTGACCACAACGATCCCAGCGCCGCTGCCAAGCCTGGAAGCATCCCTGGAAATATTTCTTTGTCTTCCAGGCTTGGCAGCGGCGCTGGGATCGTTGTGTTCACTCCCAGGGGAACTACTGCGAGGGTGATGGATGAATTTAATACCTGAGATAAGTGTACAGGTTTTTATACGCGCAGTCTTGAAACTTTCCGATCGCACCTCGTATTCAGGTCGCCAGGTGGTTACACTGATGTGGCAACCTACGTTCATATAGACGCCCAGATTCATCCACGTGGCCATTTTCGGCGTGCTACATTGGTTTATATAATAGCCGCTGATCAGTTATCAGGTATTGTGTTCGTTGATAAACTATGTTGTATCCAGGCGGATGAAAGCTGACATTTGTAACTGTCACACAGAACATTACTACACTTGGAAACACGATCTCGTTGTACGAACTCCGTGGAATATAATCCTTGGAAATCCAATTGTACTCGCTCAGCGGATCAAAAATGTACACTACCTTCACGGAACCCTAAAAAGTTCCTTTCGGCGTTCGCAAGAAACCGCCACTGGAACCAAAGAATCTAGTCTGCACAATCATAATTTATTTATATATTAAATCTTGTCCGTCTAATCACAATAAATTCTTATTAAATATTAAAATATTACAATAATTAACATTTAATATTTAATAAGAATTTTATTGTGATTAGACGGACAAGATTTAATATATACTTATTATATCACAATATGACGCAACTTTACCATCTCATAATTTATTTATATAAAAATAGTTTTAATAGAATCTTACCGTCCACGTCTAGACCTCCTCTACCTTATATTTTCTCTCTCTGTTATGATATTTTTTAAAAAAAAAATCTTTCCGACTCACGAGAACACTGGGATTTGAACAATACAAAGTCGTTTTTGGACCAAAAAAGGTCCCATCATTGGAATATAAAGAATTGGATGTGGATTGAATTCAACTGGCTCGTGACAGGGACCAGTGTCGGGCCGTTGCTAAAATGAATCATCGGTCTGCATGAAAGGAACGCAATTCTTTTACCAGCTACGCGACTATCAACATCCAGAAGGCTGTACTCGAAGGAGTTAATTACGTATACAAGACGCATTATCTGACACGTAAGAACAAAAGCCTATATGTGAAGACAAGACGTCACTTTTTTTTTTAATAATATACTGGCGTTATCTATCAAATTTACACGTATTCCGCTTTCGTTCCGAATGAAATTCAGTACGATTTGTCTATTAAGGTATTTAAAACGATGGCAGTACAAATTTTCTCAACCGACTGAATCATTTCGGCCTGAATTTAGATGCGATGTTGGTCTTATCCGCGGATCAGCCGTGCAACTGAAATGACGACTGTTAAATGTTTATTATGTCTGTCTTGCATTTAAGTCTGAGGACATCCTGTCGTTAAAAACATTCCTTTTTATGTACACCCCCGAGTATTTATGGAATCTCTGCAGATTTAGAAAGTCTGCAGAAGGCTACTTAAACATAAGTTGTTTTCAATTCAGTACGCGCTTTGCAACGCCAAGAAAATATATTTTTTCTTCTATCCGATTTAGACACTACGAATATCAAGGTACACCGGTAAACCTCGGATCAACATTTTCGTGATTTCTGCCTCCATATTAACTGCAAGGCCACTGCATAATTTAGGTCAAAGGATGAAAGTGATTTTTTCCGTACATTTTCGTGCATCCACAAACAACACTACTACCACTCACAGATATTAATTCAGAGGGAAAAGATCTTTATCATGATCCTGTTCTGTTCTTCGCACAAGATGGCGGGTGTCCTCTGTCACGTGACAAGAACCAGCCAGCTTGTGGCTTTCACAACTTAATTCTTCCTTTTGTGTATGAGAAAATAAGGTTTAATCAAGTTTTACTTTGTCCATTAACTCTTTAAAACACAGTGGTAATTATACGCACCACCTTCTTTAAAAGTCAGGAACAGTGCGTTCTGCCCACAGAGAATATTTTCTGATTTCGTGAGATTCTCACTACATAAACAGCGATTATTTCCTTAAACAGCGTTAATCAGTTGATCTTCGTAATGGTGAAGCGTGGTGTTTTCTTCGCGGTACGGTAAGGACTGAATTCTTAAATATTATGTACGCAGTGCGTGTCTCATTATAAACAGCGATTACTTCCTTAAACAGCGTTAACCATTCGATCTTTCGTAATGGTGAAGTGTAGTGTTTTCTTCGCGGTACGGACTGAATTCTTAAAATAACATTTAGACGAGCGTCGGGCTTCAAAGAGTAAACCTTCTGTTTGCCAAACAAGTCAGGGGTTCGTGAAAACGACTTCCTACTTGTATTCCTTAAGACATTCCGTGCAGAAACTGTCAGTCGCCGCTCTGATGAAGGCAGCTGCACGTGGGATGTCGGAGTCACGTTGCTCTCCCATGTACGCTTTCACGACAAGGGCCATCGAACGCGTGGCCTCACACGGCATAGGTTTGAGAATTATCTTGATGATCGTCGGAAACAAGAAATTTGTCGTTAGTTCATTTAGCGAAATTTTCCAATAACTTTTCTAGTAGGCTAAGTTAAGTCTTTATAACTGAAAACACGTTTCATTTGCTGTTAGGGACTTTGGCTCGTATGGGTTAATTAATATTCGTGATAGTGTGTTTATTACTTTACGTTTTCCCGTAATTATTAACGGGCAATGTACTAGTTTTCTGCTCATTAACGGTGCCATCCGATATTGTGAAATATCCAGCGACTGACATTTTAACTTTTATCATCCCCTGATGATTTGTAAATGCTGGCATACTGGTTACACGATAGGGGTATTCACAGCTGGAGACACAAGGACAGAACAAAACGTAGCTCTCTCTTCGGATTACGTGCAGGTAATGAAAGCTCCTCACAACATCAAGAGCTTGGACGACAGCGGTTGTTAACTGGTAAATTTTTCGATTAATTCCAGGCCTTTCTTCATAATTTACTATCGCAACATTAGCACGGAGTCGGAGTATTACTGGCCACTTAATTACGATATTTCAACTGGAATGGTTATTACCTAAATAAAAGTCATTGTGTGTCATTAATGGCGAGACGGTAAAAAGTCATTTAGTGATTCAGCTGGTCGTACAGATGAAAACCACGAGAAAACTGAACAGAATAGCGCAAATTTCACTAGAGATTTCAGCGGGTAAATATGTAAAATGGAACAGACTCTCCTCCCCCTCTCCCCCCGAGAAGTTAAGAGTCGGTCAGCGTCTCATGGAAACCAGCATTTCATTACCATGTTCATAAGAACCCGCCATTCAGCCTTGGCTGTTAAGAAACAGGGTCACTACATGTGAACAACTTGTTTCTCATTTATTGTGCTGGAAATGATCTCCTGCTTGCCAACTGACCGCTATATGACGTACACAGAGCAATTCTAGAAATTTATGATGATGATAATGTTAATTAAAAGTGGACTTGCAGTTCCGTGCCACGAGAAAGAAATGAGTTTTAATTTACAGCTGTGAATGATTCAGGGTTTTGGTTTTTGTTTCCACGTGTTTATGCGAACGGAGATTAATTACATCAATAAATGTTACTGCTGCTATAGCAACAATAAATTCTTAGACTAATTGACCGATCCTTGGTTTACTTAACTCTGTTTTTTAACTTACGTAAAATTCCGGTAGTTAATAATAAATCTACAGTATAACAGTGTATGTTTTAAGGTAGGTAACCCAGGGTTTTCCAAGGTTTGATTAATTATAAACTTAAGCCATAATTATCGCTCTCGGATCCGAAATTCGAAGCCGGGACCTACAGAATATGAAGTTGTCTTTAAATCTTCAACTGCGATATTTTCTATTAGTCATAAATAAATTAAACAAATCTGGATTTTTATATGGATTAAAATGTAGTATGTCCTAGTACACGTATCTATAACATTGCTCCTATTACAATTTGCTGCATTTACTAAATGGTATAAGGAAGCTGACTGGCAAATTTGATTTTTGGTTTTGTGGGTGTCTTAAAACCTTGCTTTGTCCCCATTAAATGCAATTCCTAAATATTTTGATGTCTACTCAGTATGTGGGCATTTACTATCTTTTATCCTTTGAAGCTCGAAACTCATTTAAATAGTATTTAAGAATTCAGTTCGTACCGCGAAGAAAACACTACACTTCACCATTGCAAAGATCAACTGGTTAACCTTGTTTAAGGCAATAATACGACTAAAACGCTAATTAACCTTTGGAGCCGAAGCTCTTTCAAATGAAACTTAAGAATTCAGTCCGTACCGCGAAGAAAACACCACGCTTCACCATTACGAAGATCAGCTGATTAACGCTGTTTAAGGAAATTATCGCTGTTTAATAAGGGAATATCATAGAAAATACACAAATACAAAATGCAGTGTTCTTCAATGTTGACGCAAGGTGGGACATATAATTACCATTGGGCTTCAAAGAGTTCAGATCGTAGACATAGTGAATTTTTAATTTCATATCTAATTATATTTCTGAGTACTCACTGTCCTTATGATAGAGGCAGCAAGTGTCTCTGAAACGTCGATAAACTTCTACCAGATTACACGCCGCATATTCTAAGAAGCCATATTGAATGCAAAACAGGTTATCGAAGCGTGAGGCTACATAACATAATTCCTTTAAAGACACGTAATGC
>NW_019059587.1:358551-377791 GCF_000696155.1 Zootermopsis nevadensis | reverse complement strand
CTACAATTTATGTGGGATTTTCATTTCGTTACACCAGAGGTAGCTCTTAACGCAGATAATCCGTCCATCACTCTCTGACTTTCACCAAATCTGTAATGGGCAGATAAAAGTTTATGTAAAACTTTCCAACATAAAATTTCATGAAAATTTGTTACGTGCGGACAGACCGACACTGTGAACCTGACGGGCCCCTTCTAAGCCCATCCCTACATCTTGTACGTATGTTGCGAGATCCTGTGCGTAAGAAGATGGTATTGACCTCACAGGAAGCAAGGGCCTTTGATGAATTATGCGCATTCCTCTTCAAGATCCATTACTTCCGCGCTTCCCCTCACTCCCCTGTACTCCTCCTTTCATCTCTAACATTTCCTTCTCTATCTTTTTTTCCCCATTTATTTACTGAACCTTCCTACGTTTCAAAATATTTTTGTAATAGTCGTTTTTCATTTCCCGCGTAAAAATTCAAGTCACGAATACAATTTAGCAGAAGTAGGCTGACGTTTCTGCTGTGTTGATTCCATGAGGCTATTGACCCTGTGTTGCGGGATGCCTGGCGGCTCCTGCGCGCGTTCCACCGTACGTCGCTCATTCAACTCTCCTATGTGCCTCTTCCATTCATTTATTATACTCTCTTTTATTCGCGTCAGCCCCTGGGAAAGAGGTCAAAGATTACAGTACCGAATATTAAAAAAATATATACGAGCCTCGTAATTGTTTAAACTGTACTGTTCCCATACCATTATTATTATATCTATTCGCCATTTTACAGGATATGAACATCTTTGTACCTGAGGAAAACCTTGCCCCTGAGGTCCATAGTGCAGCAGCTATTTCCGAAATACATTTTGTTTTTAATACGCGTTACATGTATTATATAGTTTTATTGTGAGGGATGACTACATATTTTACGACAGCGTCTTTCGAATGACGTATGAAATACAAAGACTGACAGCAAATACTACATATATTGTGGAGAATATTAAACAATATGTTGGTCTTCTCGATTGTAACGCCGTGAGAACTTTTAGGTAAGATACTAATGTTTCGGTGATCACAGTGTCTATCTTCAGCCCTGAAGATGGAGGAAATATATTCTTCCGAAACACTATCTCCAAACAGTTTCACACAACCCAGAGACACAGATAACTTATTCGCCCTGAGACTCTGAACACTCAAATAAAACATGAGTGAATTTTATATACGTATTCCTCGACATTTGTTAGTGACCAATCACAGATGACATAGAGGTCGTGTGGAAATTAGGCTGCTTTATATGCACGTGTTGTGAGAATATTCTGTACGGTCCTGTGAGGTAGACGCAGTGTGTCAAAATATTACTGGGCTGATCAAATTACAGAACGTACCAAAGCTGTCAGTCGTAGATATTCACTTCAAAATATCCTGGAACACATTAACTTGTCTGATACGAATCAGCTGACATTCCTGACTGTTACAGTAAACCTGTCAATATGTTATTGACTACGGTTTCTAACGTTTAGCCCGAATTATTTTCGTCTTATCGGAATATGAAACAATGGTCAAAGTTAGCGGTGCTTGAAAAATGCCGTGTTTCGTGTTATTCATAACAGTACTAGAAGGGAAATGTGCGCACAGGATGTTTCAAAACTTAATGACCATATACTTCACCCACAATGACACGGTATCTGTCAGATTATCGTGATATTTCAGATTATATAAATTAAAATGTCGGAACTTGACACATCTTATCGAAGCAAAATTTTATAAGAGTTTTATCATTACACTCATACAAGTTTAAAGCAGAACAGGTAACATACTGGGGAATATAAGAAACAATGTACCCATTTAAAACCAGTGGTAATTATATATACCACCTGCTTCAACAATCATTAAGTCAGAATTATTTATGTGTGAGGTTCGAATGATTCTACGCTTAAACAGTAATTATTTCCTTAAACAGCGTTAACCAGTCGATCTTTGTAATGGTGAAGTGTGGTGTTTTCTTCGCGGTACGGACTGGATTATTAAATAATATTCATACGAGCTTCTGCGTCAAATGTTTATTTAATTATCATAATAAAAATCTATTATTTCCTTAAACAGCGTTAACCAGTTGATCTTTTGTAATGGTGAAGAGTTGTGTTTTCTTCGCGGTACGGACTGAATTCTTAAATATAATTTCTGCTTCACACGGTTAATGCCACGTGACTATAACTTTCTCGTAATGGGCTTTTTTTTTGGGGGGGGGGGGGATCCACGTTAGTAGAATGTCCTTAATGTTCAAGACAGTTATGACTCGTTTACTGAAATGGTCTTGACTGTACAGTTTGTTTTGCGATAAGTATGCTAATCAGAATGAGGGCTGTATTGTCAAACGCACCTGTGTGTACATACACCGCAATCAGAGGACGCTGATGGTGGTAAGTCTACTGCATTTCTGGATCCCGAGTTCACTGGCCAAACACAATACGTCACTGCCATGCGCACTCAGCCCATTCATTATACAGCGATGTGCCTACCCGTACATACATCTCATGTCACCAGCATTCGAAGAATGAACTGGTGTTCACCGACACTGGTAATTAAATTAAAAGTAAATCCATAAACAATAATGGTCTTTGAGAAGATTGATGCTTCTTGGCTCGTAAATAAATTCTCTTATCGTGAGCCAGATTAATCCAGTTCACATCCTCATACCCTATTTCTTTACGATCCATCTTAATGTTATCCTCCCATAAGGCGCATTAGTCTCATTCATGCTACATTCTTCGCCAATCCTCACACTTTTGGTTACTCTGTCTTGTGTTCCTTTCGCATTCTGATACGATGTAACACCGAACCGTGAGGTTCAGAAGATAGAGGCAGCAGGTTTGCACTGACGTCATTAACGTACTGCAAAAGTCACATAGAGGAAGTAAATTACTGCGTTGCTACTGTGTTTAGGTGGGCGAAACATGCAAAAAAATTAGCGTCTTGGGGGACCTGTGTCTTGGTGCAAGAACAACATTAATCTAACAGAACTGTTGAAATTTCTGACTGCAATTTAAAGAAGGAAACTGTTAGTGAGATTCTTAGTTGTCATGGCGATAAATATGAAGATGGCCGTCTCCTGGGATAATGCACGATGCAGGTTGATATACGTATAGTGACCGACGTTTCAGAGTAGACGGGCGGTAAATATTTGAAATTAATTGAAATGGCTGAAGATTTGGTCCCATGGCACGCTTTAGAACCAACAGTGGTCCCAAAAGTTACTACCTGCTCGTGAGATAATAATTTTTCCCAGGGGACGGGACAGTTACATGGTACTACCACCTGTCGTCAACAGATTCTCGCCATTTGTACTAAGCTTCTATCCCAAAGCTTAATGAATTATGTGAATGTGATTAGTTGCAAATGTACGTGAAAACATTAATAGTCACTTTTCTAAGACGTGTGTCATGTAGCCTAACAGACAGACATCCGACCGTAAAGAGAAGAACACACAACGAGAATCTCTTAACATTAAAACTTGTACTGGATGTCGGTCAATACGTGATGCGTTTCTACAGAGCGACCAGCAAAATGGAAGTCATTCTGTCTTCATTCTTGTCCCCCTTGGCAAAATTGAGGACAAAATTATTAAATTTCCTCAGACATTAGTCACAACACTAATGAAGTCATCTGCCTGAAGATAGGCTAACAGCATGACACAAAAATTACGTCATCAGATAATAGCGAATAACTAGCTCCTTAAAGCAGAGTCCTTGAGAACCGAAAGGTTCACATTACCGTGTTCACAACTCAAACCGGTTCAATACGGTCCTCACTCCCACATACCTTCTTCATTTTACCTTTCCATCTACTCCTAGGTCTAGGAAGCTATTTCTTTCCTTTAAGGTTTTCCATCACCTCAACCCATGCGTGCTACATTCCCCGTCGACCTTCAATTGGTTAACTCATTAATATTAAGTGTTGATTGCATTCACAATTACGAAGTTTCCTTATTATTTTCGAGATATTAATGAAAATACAATGGGTGTTGGTCCATCGAGAGTAATATTCGAGCACAGTGGGGAAGTTCCACTTAAAAATAAATAAGTTCTTCGACTTTCTCCATCGTCTGGTATTTCAAAAGAACACGACGTTTCGGAGACTGGATCTGTTTCCGTCGTCAGGTGAATAAGTCACTTAACGTTTGGTCCCTTTCCCGTTCTCGACATTAATCTTCAATCAGCGGCAGTCAGGCACGTGACAGCCGAAACGGCTCACAGGCATAAAATAATTGCGACACTCGGTGTTGCGAAAGCACGTTGGCAAATAACACGACAAAAATCTGCTGTCACATCAAATTTGCGCATTAGTCTGCGAATCTGAACAACAACTACGTCACCGAATTGTTTCGAGTCCGTTGCAGACTTTGAAATGTTTCTCCTAGCAATTTTTTTTGGAACAAATAAAAACGGCGTATTGGAGAGGTGAGGAACAGCTCCACTCATTCCTAATATCGACTCTACATGGGGTTGAGTAGTCAGCTGAGGTTCCGGTGCTGGGTAGGTCTGGACAACGAAAGGAAGGAGAAAATCAATAGACATACCGGGAATCGAACACAGAACATCCAGTCTATTACCTTAAAGGAAGGAGAAAATCAATAGACATACCCGGAATCGAACACAGGACATCCAGTCCATTACCTTCTCATTGTGTTGGCTGAGATAAAGTTAATCATGCTATTACACTCTTTTAAAAAAAAATCGTGCTATCCATTCCAATTGTTATGAATAGAATGGTGTACTCCAATGGAGTATATACATTTTGAAATACGAGTTTATGGTATTTTTAGTATCTCATTGGCCTACATATAATTACAGATGGGCTTTTAAAGAGATATTTTAGCAAACATCAGCGTCATGGACCATCTGTTGCAAGCTATGTTCTGACTAAACATTGGATGGATTCAGGCTCTGAACTTGCAACGTGTCTATAGCAAATAACTTTGCTCAACTTATAAAACATATGCATGGATGTAACTACACGATGTGTGATGAAAATCACGGTCCCTCCAAAAGTCAAGACGCAATCCACACACCTCACACTGTCCTCGGTTATAATCTAATCATAACTAATATTGGTTATGTAATTACTAGGGGGAAACGTGATTCATAGTTTGAAAGCGTGTTAAATTAGAATTACATTATAACTGCAAACAGAACAATGCATCAACAGAGACGTATATCCGGTAAGGTTCACTGAACTACCTTCTCACAAAGAAAGTATTTTCTATAAAAATCTGATTTTCCATGTGCGAATTCAGTCTCTGGAGGCCAGTTACGTATTCAAGCTGAAACTTACCTAACACCTACTACGGAAATTCTGGGAGGAAAAATTTCTACAGGGAGTTGTCTCATCTAGATTTACATTAAACTACCTCTCTCAAATATTAAACACTTGATTTAAAATGAAATCAAACAACCATCCCGTCGCGACGCATTTATCGTTGTTTACGGAGTAAGACAACAATACACCGCGTGGGAACAACGTTTCGGGACAGAAGAAATGTCTGTGGGTCTTCCAGAAGATGGCAGGCATCTGCTGCAAAGCCATTCCAACAGCTTGTCTACAAAATAACTCGTCTGTCCTGTCATACTGATTTCACCAGCGCTTAAATTCTGTCGTAATTTAGGTTGCGTATTAAACGGAACACCCTGTATCACAACTCGACTCTGATAAACCGACGACTCATTTCCATGGAGATAAGACAGCACAAGCCTCACAGAAAATGATGCGACACCCTGAATGTTGTTACAACGATCGATTCATTATACCAAACCACGTTTTACATTGTCTTAGGTACACGACGTTTCGATAGTATGTCATTCTTCTGTTTTTATATGATTTTTTTGTATAATTCTGGCGACGGCTAGGATCAAACCCGGGACCCTTTGAATACTTGGCTAGTGTGCTTATCTGTACCTGTGATATTCAAAATCTGTGCTTCCCTCTTGCAAATAATCTCCTCATAAACGTGACCTCACTCCCAAATAATGATGCTAAATGAGGATAAACTGTGTTTCCAGGTAAGTGGATGACATCACTAAGGCAGATACCGGCAGACATGACTGCAAGAGAGGACAATGGGAGAGAGATGGAGTCTGACGCTGTGGTAAGTTCCACTGTTTGCCAAATATTAGCTCTTGACATCCTGAGTTGACATTTCGTAACACGTTGATTTTTACGGTGTTTGGAGTGTGATTGGGTTCATCTGGTTCAGAGCAAGGAACGGTGGCTGGCTTTTGTGATTACGGTAACGAACCTTGGGATTCCATAAAAGGAAGGGGAATGTCTTGTCTGTGAAGGACCGTCCTCCGAGTAAAGATCCTGAACTGTGCAGTAAAAAATGAGCCTCACGGGATTCGAAGCCAGAATAGTTGACTCAGATCGGCTCGATCAGTTATCCTCAGTTATTCTGGTATTTTCCTTCTGATGACGTGTGATAAAGCATCTTAAATAAGAACGGACAATTTCAGTCTGAGGAGAATTGTAGAACGTAATGTAGGAGTAAAGAAACGAGTTATTATTATTGTTCGTTCTATCGGAAATGGTTTTTTAGAATTTCATTAGGAAATGGACACTCAGCGCAATATTAATTATGTTTAGCGAACCTACTTTAATTCGCAAAATCATCTTGACACGAATACATGTTCCTAATACCTGTCTTGAGGAAAATTAGATCACACCCACGCAACTCAGTACGAAATTATCTGTTGTTACGACCTGGTTACTCGTTAGCCAGTGGCCTTAAAAATACACCGACCGGTCTTATCATCGCTTGTATTTCACGTCACATTCGCTTATCTCTGCATTGTTTCCTAGTTTTACTACGGGAATACACAAAATAACAAGCAGAAATGTATTCCATTGAAGACGGCCGTCTTCTGGGTTGTAGAATTTTCCCGATGTTTCGGAGGTGTTTGGAGCTTCCATCATCAGGACAAAAAAATTATCATCGCATATCTGAAACGTCGGTAACTTCTACAAGACTACACGGCACAACAACCCAGAAGACAGCCTACAAGTTCGAAACATTCACGACATTGTTATGGGTCACAAACCGACTAGGTGATAATTAAGATGGCATCACGCTGTAGATACACTGAAAATTTTGATCCTGTGAGACATGCTTTTTAAACTATTTCTGGCACGTAAAAGCTATGCTTGGACAGGTAAAGAATGTGTTGTTGCTGAATATTTTCAATGCTGAATCATTAACAAATTCCATGGAGCAGAGTCCGTCTGATTCAACCTTTTCTTCACTAATTAGTCCTTACGACGCGTTATCTGGAAAAAGTTTATATTCGACACTTACCGAAGGGGATATATTTTAAGAATTCAGTCCGTACCGCGAAGAAAACACAACACTTCACCATTACATCGATAACTAGTAAACGCTGTTTAAGGAAATACTCGCTGTGTCTATAAACTGTCGAATGATAGGACTGATGAATATGAATGGGAAGTGGTCGTGGCCAAACTGAGAGTTGTCTGATATTCCGGCACCTTCCTGAAGGGACTGAGGAAATCAACGAAAAATCATGAAAGTCTGAGAGTCAAGATTCGAACCAGGGACCTATAAATCAGGACATCATAACGTATGACTCATTTATAACTGCGTTTGTTTCCATCTTAGACTTGTTATGCAAGAAAAATGTTAATTTACATATGACGCACGCACGCACGCACAATAATAAAACATTACAAGGTTGTTCATATAATAGACGCTAAGCGGCAGTTTCAATAAAAAGTATGTAATACATTTTAAACAGCATAAAGTGTAAATTTTATGGTGGGGTGGGGGGGGTCATTGCCCTTAGATGGCCGTGTCGGTGACTTACAAAACACTACGACGAAAAATCCGCGAATCGAAGTGTTTCGACCACATGGCAGCCCCTACCTAACATTAAAATAATTACTTTAACTACGCTTAATTACGAAAGCTCCGAAGCTTAACATTTAAACATCTGTTTTTCTGCATGTACACGGTAGGTCGCCCTTAACAGCATTGCCATGGCAACGGTTGTTATATAATCCCGCAAAGCCCAAAATCCCTTAACAACAGAAAATCACCACGAACCAACCATCGCTTATCACAAAGATAAGTTCCATGAAGTAAGGAGAATCTGTGTAAAGGCGTTTTGAAAAAAAAATATTGTTTTTCATGGCCCCCGTTATTACTCACGGTTCGAGAGAAGCAAATTTTGTACATGGACTTAAACATTCCTTGAGACAACCAACATGTTAACGTCTCAGCGGGAGGTACTTCCCCGTTCCTCCTGCCTTCTTCATGATTTATTTGTAACCAAGCGGCAAGTGCACTCACTGCAGAAATTATATTCGTGAGTTTCGTTTTTTATGAGTTAGCGAAAAAAGAGAGAGAGAGAGAGAGAGAGAGAGAAATTCCGTGATCACGCACTTAAGGAGCCGGTTGGCTTCTTGTAAGATTACGTTCACTACACAGCGTTAATGACGACAATGTGTTCGAGTAGTGGGCTGTGTTACCGACTTTCAGAGGACAGTTCCAGTCTCTGTCTGTCTGAGTAATCATTCTCCCCCCACCCCCCCCCATCTTCGTGTTTTCATTTTTGTTTCGTTTAAGTATTTCTTTACTTCCATATTCTTTGTATTTCTCTCTGAATTTATTTCTCATTGTTCCTTCCTCTCCTCCAGCTTTGTTTTATTAGTTTTCCTTTCTTTCTAGACGCCTTCGTCATGTAAAGACAGTGCAATCAATACACGCGCATTTCGGTCACATCGGGGCGTACAGTTCCTGCGATATTAACCCTTTGAAGCCGAAGATCGTCTGAATATTATTTATGAATTCAGTCCGTACCGCGAAGAAAACACTACACCTCACCATTACGAAAATCAGCTGGTTAACCCTTTGAAGCCGAAGCTCGTCTTCATAATATTTACGAATCCAGACCGTACCGCGAAGAAAACACTTCACTTAACCATTAGAAGTCGAATCAGGCGGTACCACATAAGATTTAACAAAAGAACAACCCGGTCAAAGCCTTAATTGTAAAATGTACGCCCTCATTAGACTCTTACGTTCGACTGCATCTGTGGGGAGGCTGTTCTCCGATCTGGAGACAAGGAAGTGCACGCACGTCTGGATCAGACACCAAGGTCGTCCGTCCGTCAGCTACTTGCTGTCTGATCCTTAATCCCCCCCTCCACGTTATGACCCTGTGTCAAGATGAAACTGGCATTTAAGAGACACAGCCGTCGCAAATGTAAAGAAGTCTTAAGTCTCTGGAGACAGCAAAACCACAATTTCTCACGTAATACTTTACCAGGAAGTAAGTAATTTAGTAAGAAACTCAGATGAAAGGTAGCGAAAAAAACTTCAATATCCTTATTAAAAAGGAACACGTGGGATATTTTTCTAAACCCTGTACGCATTTCTCATCTACAAAAACATTTCACAGCTGAAGATAAATGCATCGTATCAGCTGCTACATCCAGAGTATGACAATTTAAAATCACTGTATCTCAAAGATAGCCACGGTGGTCTAGCGGTTAGAACGCTGGCCTTGTAATCCTGGGGGTCTCGGGTTCGATTCCCAGCGGTGCCCGAATTTATAACTTGTGTTGGGCAAGGCCGTGGTCTAGGCAACACGGAGTTTTCCTCCGTGGCATCCCAACAATTACTCCATTCACACACAGAAGAAGGCAATGGCAAACCACTTCTGGATCATCTGCCAAGAACGTATATGAACAGGTCCCAGTCCGAGAAAAGGATGGAAGGATCCTGTTCATATGGACCTGTCGTCAGACAGAACACTAAATAATATATAATAATAGTATCTCAAGGCCGTCAAAATAATTCTTACTATTAATTCCCTTCATGTGATTAATCTAAATTTTTCTGCGTTCTGTTATATTACATACGACAAAGAGCCATTCTAATCGAAAATAATTTCTTAAGCCCATCGTTTTTGAATAACTGAAGACATGGACTGATTTAGGACCTGTCAGATTCAGTTCATGCTGAGATACTACGAGAAGTCCAACCAAAATACCAGAATAAAAATCAGGTTTGTGTAGATTTCCCCCACAATGGCATTCTGTTTCTTACACACACTGTCGGACCGGTTCTGGACGAGCCCGTTACAGCTAACAACATAAACGCATTCGATCTAAACAAGTGTCAGTCTTCAAATGGATAGTTAAGAACCATTTGAAAGCAGTCTTTTGTCTCTCGCTGAGGGGAAAACGTACAGCAGAAGTTAGTTAGCAGTTTCGGCGTAAGATTTTCGTGCGTTACTTAAACAACATCCCAACTTTGTTCAACAGCGTAGGCCCAAAGCACTTAAACAAACCGAAAGTCGTCAACTTGTGAAGCCGGACAGAGTAATTAACCCCGAAAAGGAGATTTCTTCTTCAGCTAGCCAACTAATTTCCCACTTTTCAATATTGTGTTCACATGCGACATTTGACTCAGACTCCTAGGTGAAGACCAACGTTTCGGAGAAGCACGATGCTTTATTTTCTAGAGTTGAATTAGCGGCATAGAATTTATGTTTTCGTATGATTCTCACTATAAACAGCGATTATTTCCTTAAACAGCGTTAACCAGTCGATGTAATGGTGAAGCGAGGTGTTTTCTTCGCGGTACGGACTGAACTCTTAAATATAATTTATAGGATCTTCGACTTCAAATGGGCAAATAATTGAAAGGAGACGAACTGAATTCCTCCCAAGTCTCAGGTTTGATTCCCGTGGCTGGCGTCCCTCGACCAACTAAGCGACTATGGAATGTTGGAGTGCAATTTTGCTGCTAAGGAAAAGTAGCGAATCCCTGCTTTGTAGGCCACACGTGCTACAGCGCCTGTAGCCTTGATAAAAACACGACGGACCGCTGTTAGGAAAATCCCGAAGTTCAGTCTTTCGATTCCAGAGACCTTGACCCTCAGTTTCACAGCGATGCCATTTCTGCTGCACGCGTCATCCTTGATCAGAATAAAAGAGAATCCAAGCGAGCGTCAAAGGCTGAATCTGTCGGAATATCTGCTCGAATGAATTTTTAATTTCCCCTTATTTTCATTATTCTGCAGTTGTCAATATAAATGTGAAAAAACGGCACTGAGTACGAAAAATACATCCACAAACCTTTTTTTAGACAAATACGTCAACATTTTAATTGAAAGTCTGAAGGAAAGAAACAACTCGGAAGACCTAGGCGCAGATGGAACGACAATATTAAAATGAATCTTAGGGAACCAGTGTTTGAGGATGTGGATCATATCCATTTGCCTCGCGATTTCATTGGCTGGGTTGTGCTCTGCTTTAAATATCGGTCGCAGTGTCGTACGGATAGCTACCAAAACATTTTGAACATGGCGGTGTTCGAAGTAGGTACCTCACTTAACAAGCACCCGGTGGAACACGGTCTAGTCAAGGACTACCACCCTGTGACGTATGTTGATAAAAGGAGTCGTTAATCAGCGGCCGACAAGTGGATGAACGAAGTGCTTCAAGTTCTGGCCATCGTCGTCTTGTAATTGAGGACAACCTCTTCTATGGCTTCCGAGTTCTGGCCCCCTCAGGGGTGACCTCTTATTTTATAATGGCCCTTCAACAGAGCGAGAGGAATGGGAAATGTCTTAGCAGTAACCGCGTAATTTAAGAAAGCAAATTAGCAAGAAATAAAGATTCATTTCAACGTATCCTTCCCGGACACAAATAATTTTCTAAGAAATCATATCTTCACACTGGTGTGTCATCTTTCTATGTAAGAAGACGTCACACCCCTGTTATCCGATACAGTTGGCAAACGTCAAAGGGCATCGAGGAAAAATAGTTGATCAGAGGGGCATTAATCAGTTAGGAGAAGTCTTTTCACGTCAAAATGCTCAAACATCCGAGTTCTCCGATATAAAATATAATGGAAATCGTTCGGTATTTTCGTAATATCGAAACGTCTTAACCCATAGATCACGATATAAATTTTCACCGCCGTTAAAACACCAAAACATAGCAATGACCCATTTCTCGATGTATGTTTCTCCATCTCCTTTAAAAATCAGTAACTTAATTTTGCGCACAGATTTCAATTAATATTTATGGGCCCTGTGTTATTCTTAGTGTAAACAGAAATTATTTCCCTAAATAATATTAACCAGTTTCGTCTTTATAATAGCGAGGTTCTGTGTTTTCTTTACGGTACAGACTGAATTTTAAGTATTGTTTAACGAGCTTCTGATTCAAAGGGTTAACATAAGCACATCCCATTACATAAATTTTGTTGGTGTTTAAACCAATATAAATGAAACTATAAATTATAATTAAATTACTATTTTCATAACTAGATTATTTCCAAGTTAAGTATTATTAGTTACGAATGCATTAATTTTAGTATTATCACACAAACTTGAAAATTCAAATACGTTCTGTAACGATTATTACCGATTATATATACAGAATACGCTGATACCCCTGATGATAACCATTCAATGCCGAAACATGTTGTTTTATTAAAGATGGATATATTTTTATTCTGGTGGTTTTATACGTGTAATATTGGATCTTGTACGAGGGTGTGGCATTCATTGTAAAAAAAAATACCCAATTAAACTTGATATCTTTATGTAATTACACGCAATATTTACGTTCCAAAATATGATTATTTTTTTTTTCCATTCTCTGCTAATTCATCTGGCAATAACATATTACATAATCAAAGAGATCTGTACAAAGACGTCTACCAACGAGAAATTAACTTCTTACCTTTTCTTCGAAGATACAAAGCTCGTCCTTGAAGTACACGTGCCAATTACTGTGGAAGTAAGATCTCACAAAATCTGTGCAATTCCATACAGAAACGGCCGTCTCACGTGGAGTGCGCGTAGCCTCTAGCAGATCTTGTAACGTTATACACGTAACCCCCTACCCCATTTGCTGTCTGCCTGGATTAGCTTGATTAGTGGTCACCCCCTCCCCTCCTGGCAGAAGCCACGGAATGCCTTCCCCTCCGTATGAAAACACGAAATGCCACAGGTAGCTACTTTGTATGCAGGAAATAAAATGTTCTCAGGCTTTAAGCGACATCTGGTCAGAACCTACTTCCTTTTTATCGGTTGAATTTTAAAGAGTCGAACGCCGGTTGGGATAATATAAAATTATATCATTTCACGAGTATGCTTAGCCCCTAAAGACTGGCAGACAAACAACTGTAGGGAGGGACGCGTCTATTCCTCATCGCAAGCAGGCGAGCGCCTGTCCTATCCCCAGAAGGTGGTTGCAGACTTTGAGTTAAAATTTAAGGTTTAGATATGTTAATAAAACGTTCTAGACAGGCAGGAAAGATAAATACGTACATAATTCTGGTTTTAAAACCCGAGGGAAAGAAACCACTTGGAAGACCTTGGCATAGACGGTAGTATATCAATATGACTCTTAAAGAAATGTCTGTGAGGGTGTGGATTGAATTCATGCGAAAAACTAAGAGTGCTGAGTAGAAAATAAAATCAGATTTTAGAACATCAAATATTTGGGGGTATTTGGCGTACAACAGACATACAGTCAACAAAAGAGGAGTATAGAAAACATAGTTCTTCGTCATGGCGAAATGTTATTGCATCAGAGAAAAATTAATATGCGTTAAAGTAAAAATTCCTTAATCGGACGTTACTTAAATGATATGTTCGTGTGCTGTGAACAAGGAAAATGACAAATATTCAGAGCCGATTTCAAAAGAAAGACGACTCACGAGGAATATTCTGTCATGACCACAATACCACTGCGCACCGTACAAATATCTTACTAGTCAAGATGAGTTGTTTGCACTGTAGACTGTCGTCCGTGGCAACAATAAAGCTGCGGGAAGGTCAGTGCCCAATAGACAGCCGGGTTCTTCTATTACTCATTATAAAAACATTCACCTTTCACATATTCTTATTCCCTTTATGAATACATGCATTACAAGTACAAACTGTATCCTTTATACCATAAAACGATCTTGAATAAAGGAATGCGATAAATATAATTCCAATGCCATTTGCATTCCCCTTTCTAACAGAAGTTGAAAGATTATTTTCAAACAATTTCTGAGACGCATTCCAACGAATACTGTGTTGACAAAGTGAGCGTATTATATCCAACAAGCGTGTATTTAGGTCGTGAGCTACGATGCACCGATACTCAAATCTACATAATCCAAATAGAGTAAATCTTTTGAACTGTTTGCAGCTGCAAATATGCTAGGTTGCTAATTAGTGTCTTGCAGGATTTCTGCCCATATGTGAACCATGGGTTCGACCAAATAAATACGCACACATACTTCGTGGAAACATAAAGTGACACAGGAATTCCATGAAATACGTGCAATTTTGTCTCGAACAGCCTCACATATATTTCATCTCCGCCAGAAAAAATAGTACTGTAAGAGTCTAAACAAAACATTTTGGTCCTAAAACTTGAAGGGAGGAGACAACTTTAAAGGGCTGGGTTTAGATGGGATGACATTGACAGATCCTATTATGTAACAGCATGGATTGGATTCAAGTGGCTCGCTATAAAGACGAATGGTGTAATATTATGAATAAGGTAATTAACCGAATTTCCTGAGCAACAGTGGGTTAAAATCAGTTTCTGAAGAACCATTACAGTTAGTGTTCGGTCAAACCTAGTATCATCTTCGTACGTCCATCGAATAATTTTAAACATAAATTATAATTGACTGACACATAGAAAAACGTATGTCTAAAGGCTAGACACACTCAGCCAACATACGAATGTCTGTGACTTGAAAAGGAATTAATTCAAAAAATACAAGGCTTGTGTGTCCATGTGCAATTCTGACCTTTAAACATCTTGTGCTATCTGTTCGCCATATGAAGACTGCATTTTAATCCGTGAGGAACCTTGGACACACATGCATGACGGACGAATAGCAAACATTGTTTTGTTATTAATAAAACCACATGTCGTGGATATTGTAATGTTTAAGAAGCAACCGAGACAATTTCCTTCCCACACCCGCAGTTAGGAGTGACCTCCAAGACAATCTGACTCGTACAAGACGGTCTGTGGATCGAATCCCAGCGGCAATTATACCTAAGACGTGGTTAAAGTATAATAATTACAAAGTTCTTTTTCATACTTACTGTAAGCGTGTTAGCAAATCTACCTGTGTCATAATTTATATCAGTAAAGGAAACTAGCCGATTAATATAGAAAATTTATAAATTTGAATATACCCTTTAAAACGCTTTGATAATTGTACGTACCACCTGCTTTAACATCCAGTAACTATTTACTTTGTATTTATGTGTTTCGTATGATTTTCATAATAAACAGCGATTATTTCCTTAAACAGCGTTAACCAGTTGATCGTTTGTAACGGTGAAGCGCGGTGTTTTCTTCGCGGTACGGACTGAAGTCCTAAATATTATGTACGCAGTGCGTGTCTCATTATAAACAGCGATTATTTCCTTAAACAGCGTTAACCAGTTGATCTTCGTAACGGTGAAGTGTCGTGTTTTCTTCGCGGTACGGGCTGAATATTTATACAAGTTTCGGCTTCAAAGCGATAAGGGAGATCTCAGAGTCTCGTGGGATAAGAGAATGTTTGTGACAAATTTAAAATGTCTGCGAACGATAATAACAAATCAAAAGTACATTCACAGACTACGGTAGGATCCGAACCACGGTGTGTGACGTTGTCCCTGTATTTAAATAAACACCACGCCATGCACTGCAACCGACTCGGCTCGAATCCGGGACATTTTACAAGCACAATCAGGGCTTTGGTCATTGTCGTGCACTGGTACATAGTTTGTGAGCTTTCAAGACATTACATCGCCGAGGTCCTATTATCAATAGGAAAGTTTATAGGTCATAGGATAAGATGAAAGGTCAATAGGCCTGTCTGTAATAAGCGACAGAGTAAGTGGTTACAGGCGTCCATTACTGTTAACTGCTTGGTGCAGAGATATTTCGGGCAATTTCTATTCCAGTGACCGAACAAGGAATGTATCATCACTGACCCCAACAAACACTAAAAAAATCAAAGCGAAACAATGACACCTAATTCAGCAATCAATCTGTTATTAATTACTCTAGAGCTCGCCCAGATCGGACGACAAGGGACTTGACCTTGAAATGCGCAGAAGCCAACGCGCTGCGACTTCAGTCACGCGTCGCGGCCATCTTGTCAGTCCGAATGTGCTATATTTCGTACTAGAAAGTATCAGGTTTGAATCTCGACCGATTATTCTGCTGTAAAAAAAACAACACTTCGTTTGCTCACAGTGTGTGCGTGTATTTATTGGTTTAGTATGATTCTCACAGTAAACAGCGTTTATTACTTCCTTAAACAGCGTTAAACATTTGATCTTCGTAATGGTGAAGAGTTGTGTTTTCTTCGCGGTACGGACTGAATTCTTAAATAATATTTAGACGAGCGTCGGGCTTCAAAGGGTAAAAAAATTGGAACTTTCAATATTTTACTGCTGTACTTTGGGGCATTTCAATCCTAATGATTATGCAACTTAGTGTCCTTCTGAGCGTAAACAGTTTGTTTGTTTGTTTGTTTGTATGCGTGTTTTATATTCCAACACAATACACGGCATGCAAGGTTTTAAGTTTGCGTAATGTCATAGTTTTCACCCTTCACGGAAATTTTATTAGGGCGATCAAGTCACGGAGGATTAAATGGGTGGGGCACTTAGCGTAGATTAGGAAAAAATGCGTTCAAAATTTTTGTTGGAACACAGAAAGAAAGAAAGGATTCACTCGGAAGACCTAAGCGTAGATGGAAGGGTATTAACAAGAATCTTACGGAAACAGGATTGAAGGGTTTCGATTGGATTGATCTGGCTTGGGAAAGGAACCAGTGGCGGGCTGCTGTGAACACGATAATGGCGGGAATTTCACTTTTAGCCTTTCAAGAAGACATCTGCTCGTAGTATTGTAATATTATTAAATTATTTACAAAGTATTCATTCAACATTAGCATACTCCAACGTACGTTAAAAATCTGTTAATTTAAGAACAAACTTGAAATCTGAATTTACTTTACGATTAGTTTAGCAGAAGGAAAGTGCTTTAGTAAATACACAGAGCGAGATCTTGGTGACATGTGGCCTTCTGGCAGTGCCATCGACCCTTCAGATAACGTTATGTCACAGAGACGAGTGTTAATCTGAGACCTAAATAGACCAAGGATTCGTGTAATTAAATTTTAAAATTTTTATGGTAACAATTGTTTAAGAAGTACAGGGCAGCGAACAACGGATAAGAAATCTAATTTTTTTTATCATTATTGTTAAGTAATTGTTTGTTTGTTCCAAGGTGGTCTAGCGGTTAGAACGCTGGTCTTGTAATCCTGGGGTCTCGGGTTCGATTCCCGGCGGTGCCCGAATTTATAACTTGTGTTGGGCAAGGCCGTGGTCTAGGCAACACGGAGTTTTCCTCCGTGGCATCCCAACAATTACTCCATTCACACACAGAAGAAGGCAATGGCAAACCACTTCTGGATCATCTGCCAAGAACGTATATGAAGAGGTCCCAGTCCGAGAAAAGGATGGAAGGATCCTGTTCATATGGACCTGTCGTCAGACAGAACACTAAATAAATATAAATATAAAATTGTAATGTAAACCGATAACTTTATTTTCATTGTTGTGTTTTAAATACGACAATGTCAGAAGTTTGTTCGCTATAGCAGAATAATGCAAATAAGAATATCGAACTAAATTGGGAATCACAACAATGGACGACTACACTCAACATTTCCATAGAATTGAAACTGTTCAGAGAATTAGTTACAGGAGACGGTCGATGATGAGTGATCCATGTCTACGAGTCATTTCATGTCTGTGTTAATTAGTTTATGATCAAATCCTCATTAGCTTTCGCGGTTCTGATTTAACATAACAAAGAAAAGAAATACGATTTTAAAGCAGATCTCAATATAAATCATTGTACTAACATAATCATATCCACAAATGTAAACTTTATCTGTTACCTTATGGCCTGTCGCGTTAAGGCAAGAATTTACTGTTTTTGATAGCAGGGCACTTATGGGAATATCTGGGCCAAAGTATGGCGAACTTATGTGACAGAACTGCGTAATGAAGAGGTTCATAATTTGTACTACTCGCCAAGTATTATGGTAATCAAATCGAGGATGACGAGATAGGCGGGGCATGTAGCGTGCATGATATGGGAAATGCATACAAAATTTTGACTGGGAAACCTGAACGAAAGAAATTAGTTGTAAGAACTAGGCGTATATGGATGATAATATTAAAATGGATTAGGTAAACAGACTGCATTCGTTTGGCCCAGGGGCGAGCTCTTGTAAACACGATAATGAACTTTCGAGTTTTATAAAAAGAAGGGTAGATTTTTTGACTACATGTCCGTACTCTTAGCTTCTGAGGAAGGATTTTTCTTCATGGAGTAAGAAGTTAGTTCTGCCTACTTAGTGGCATACTTAAGAACCATTCATTTTACGACACAGAAATTATCTTAGCCCTCTGAATTTAATTTCAATTCTGCTATGCGTGCTCGAAGGCATGCAGTGAACAGTTGCATTCCCTCGAAGGTCACCGCCTCCCTCCATACTCCTGCTGGAGTTAAACCGCCTCTGCATCGCCTTCCCGTACCCTGTCCCGTGCAGAGATGGGCTCGCACGTGACGGCATTTATTAACCATTTAAAATACAGTGGTAACTATATGTACCACCTCTTCAACAGCCGAAAAATGAGAGTTTTGAATTTGTGTTTCGTATGAATCTCATTATAAACAGCGATTATTTCCTTAAACAGCGTTAACCAGTTGATCTTCGTAATGGTGAAGAGTTGTGTTTTCTTCGCGGTACGGACCGAATTATTAAATATTATTTATTATTTATAACACAAAATCACTGCATGGAACGACGCCCATCTTGAGAAGCTGATAGTCGCTGAGCTAGTCAAGAAATTCGAAGCCTCTTTTGGAATCATGAGGTCCATAACCGTGTTCACAAAAGCCCGCCACTGACCTATACTCTGACCGACGCGAATCCAATCTACATCCAAGCTGATTAATATCCATTTTAATATTATCCTCAGCACTATGCCTACGCCTTCCGAGTGTTGTCTTTCCACTCAACTCTTCATTTAGGGTCCCTTGAAATATCTTGTAATCTATGCCTAGGTCTAGCAAGTGAGCTATTATTCCCTTCCTCAGAGTTTATAGACAAACTACGACGAGCAGTGGCTCGCGATCTGGT
>NW_019059587.1:347156-358165 GCF_000696155.1 Zootermopsis nevadensis | reverse complement strand
GAAACTTAAAATTCGTACTACATATCAACCCCTTATACCTGAGTTCGGTGGAAACATTTCTTGAACGGGAAATATTCTTATCATTTTGAATTCCATTATCAGTACGTTTTGCTGAAGTTTCTTTCTAATAATACTTTTGAAATCTTAATGATGTGATACTGTTTCAGAATGTTATCAATGCGGCAGTATCTCTCCGATAAAGCGATCCAAATTCAAACACACTCAGAACAAATATCGCGACACACAAAACGGACTTGCCCCTAGTTCTGACACCATGATAATTCTTTAAATTAAATTACTTTTAACAGATAATGAGGTTTTTCCATTATATTTTCTGTCTTACCAAAAGCAAACTCCACAGAGCAGAGATGTTCTTGGGAAGATACGTAATATTGTACTCTCGTAAAAAGGTATAAAGACTAAGACAAAACAAGTCAAGGCAGACTTGCACAGTGGATGGACACACATCTTGTGAAGAGGGCGTTCAATGGCGTGAAGGACACGCGAGACCTCAACTGCACGCCAGATTTAAATATAAAAAAAATTATAAGAAATTTTCATTAATATTTATTTTCTATTTTTTCAACATTAAAGTCCACCAAGATGTGAATGCGTTTGAGGTGGTTCGTACCCCCGCAACTAGAAATGACACGATATGAAGACAGGTGACCATGATGGCCAGTAAAAATATTTTAACCAGCATCCAAAGATTTTTTTATATACCAGAACGCTTAGGTAGTGACGTTTGTAATGCAAAGCTGTGATGCCGTTAGGAAACATTCCCTACGCCATGTTCTAAGCATTTTTTAACTTAACTCCACTGACTAATTTTTAAGAGTCTACATGTCCACAGAACAATCTAATCTCTGCGTAGGAAGATTCTTCTTATTCTATTTTAAGCCTACGTCATTCTGAATGCTGGGTGCAAACCCAATTTAGAAACAGTCCCCGCTTCTAATGCAGTCACAGCAACTTGTTGATGAACTTCGGTTGCCATGGAAACAGAGCGTGACGTGATGCAGGGTGCCTACGCAACAGGGTTGGATTCGACATGGAGAAGTGGGCCAACAGTCAGGTCCTTCTGCGAAACGAACCGAAGGGTCAACACGAGTGTGAAACCTGTCTCGCCGGCCCACCCTGAGATAAAACACACGCGGAGAGAGTTTAAGGCAACGCGCGGAAGAGAACACCTGGACATAAGAGAAGTGGCAGGAAGATGGACGAATCTACACGTCGAGGAGATTCGTAATTTGTAATCTTCACCACATATTATTAGCGTGATAAAATCAAGAAGAGTGATGGCTATGAAAAAGATAAACAATTTTGGTCAACAATTTTTTTTTGAGGGGGGGAGGAGACCTAAGTTACCTGGATTAATCTACTTCAAGATAGGGACAAATTGTGAGCTCCTTTTATAACAGCCAAAGAGTATTGTCCTTTGAAGAGAAATTATACTCCATCAAGCTATTACAACTGCTACTTCTGCATTGTGCTTGGAGATAAATTCCTTTTCTTCGGAATGAGAGAAAACCTCGTAGCTTGCAACGACAAAGAAACTTCTATAGACATGCCCCCGCACTGGATACCACCCACATCACAACATTCGGTGCCTTCCAGTCGCCCAATATTCCCATCACTGTTCGACGATGCAGATGATCTCAGACAACACTCGTTTCAGCCGTCTATTTATAGTATCTGGTGTGGGGCTGGCAGGATGGATGGACATGACACAAGAGAAATGCTGATAAATACAAATTTCCTTTCACAGTTGACGTAAGATTTGCCTAACGATTTCATATTGCGCTATATTACATGAAACTCGAACACTGAGGTCATCCGTTAAGATTCCCTGTAACGTTGGGCACAAGAAATTCACCTCAAACAAAGACGGCCAACACAATAACACGAAACGTGAAATTCTTTTTTTTCGGAAACCCTGCATTAAAAACCAATAATTCTAATGGTGACTAAAGTTTATTGTTCCGTAACAGATCTGTAACTACAAAGTCACTAACCCTCCTTCAGCTACGGACGTCTCAGAGTCCTACGTTTCCCCCCCCCCACTACTCTTAACTTTCCTCTCCTTCTGCGCAGGCCAGATACCAACATAAAATAGCATAACTGTACGATTATACATACTTTTAAATAGATGTGTCATTGCAGTGCCCTTTAAATCTACAGTCACTCACAATCGAACTGCTGAGTAGCACCAAACATGATAAAGCGAAGAGTTCAAATGCATATGAAAGTTGAAGGACTCACAAGGAATATTAAGTAATCACTGAGAAGCAACTGATAGATGAGTTAATACTAAATTCGATAAGTAACTCAAGAGAGATACAGACAACAGAAATTCTTATTTTTCCTCAGACACCCAAGATTTGGGCAGACCTAATCTATCATCCGTTCCGAAGCAAATACTCCACCACAAATCACACATGGGTCGATATGGGCGCGAACCCGGGTCTGTGCGATTAGAAACTGGCCTCCTATTTATGACAAGAAAATGTTTGAGATAATATAAATAATACCGGATCAAGGAAAGGTCAAAATGATAAATTGGGAACTTACGGTACATTAAAGTCCAGTCGCAAATAACCAATGGACAAGAACACGTAGAATATGGACTGAAACGTCTTAAATTCTTCCTGCGACATTTCTTTTTTAAAAAATAATAATAATTAAGTCACAATTAGCGACCTCGTTACAGTTGCATTTTTCAGTCCACGTGTAGAGGTTACAACACACAATGCCCCACTGGCAGAAAAGATGTTTTATTCAGGTCTACCTGAAGTAGGTTTCTGATAGCAATAAATTCCTGGGAAAGCATTGCGCAGGTCTGCACGTTCTTACCACACGGCCCAACTAAGTAGTGGATGATGAATATTATACCTTTAGAAGCTCGAAACTCATTTAAATAGTATTTAAGAATTGAGTCCGTACCGCCAAGAAAACACAACACTTCACCATTACAAAGATCAGTCGGTTAACGCAGTCACGATATAAGTAAAAATGAACAGGTTATAAAATAACCGAGGACTGAACAAAACTACCATCTGGGATTTCAAATAATCGTCGGTTATCTTTAAGCATTATTCAGATGAGCTTCGGCTTCAAAGCGTTAACGGAGAGACGTTCCAGGCAACCATCAGCGATACGTTTTATTCTCTACATCTCAGGACCGACTTATCTTCGAGATAATACTAGAACACGATAAAGTCAATTACATCTTGGCCCCAGAATTATGTCATTACAGCGATAAGTGAATTTCGTAATATCTTCGGATAGTGCGTGTTGTTTCTTTCAAATGCAAGTAACTACCACTATCAGGTTTTTTCCCACCTCATCTTGAAATGCCTCGTATCTGAGACAAACAGACGATATCTCTGCTTTTACAAGTACACTCCCTACTCATGTGGTAACAATTTTGCAGAAATCACAGTAAATCAATCAGCAGAGTTCGATGATAGTAAACAAATCAAAGAACCCTGTATCACGTATTATAATGTGATCTAGGTAAGAACATGGATTATCAGTGTTTAAAATTAGCACATTAATAATAAATTAATTATTTGGACGTAAAACAAAGGAAAGAATCTTAAAACAACTATACAATGAAGAACTCCACAATTTGCAGGTATCATAACGCCACATATTATAGGGGAGACCAAATTAAGAATAAGAAAAACCTGAGAGAAATAAATCACTTGGAAGATAAAGGCGAAGATGAAAGGATAATATTAAAATATATGGCACGTAAATCGAGTGGAGGTTATGGTCTGGGTGTATATGTTGTTTGGGACAGCAACCACTGGCGGGATTTTGTGAACACGGCAATGAACATTCGGTGGAAAATTTGTTGACTAGCTCAGTGGAGTCAGATGATGTGTGTCATTACCATAACAGTTACACTTGATTTAGAAATGTTATGTAAGAATTTCAGAGAAAAACTGTTTGTGCGATGCACTTCAGTGTACTCATTCTCAAGAGAAAATCTCTCACTTTTGAACGGAAGTATATTTTTATAAATATTGATAAAATTACGTAACATTATAAACATATTCTATGACAAGGACGGGAAGACGTGTTTAGAAAATGCGATGAAACATTTTTTTGTACACTTTTGTAAGCCACTCGGTGCGTTTTATAGTTTCAGAACGCCACAATATGTTTCATGATTTAAAACATGCTGCAGTTTATTATAACGTGATGATGCTGATTTTATATCGAATAAAACGTGTTCTTCAACCTTAGTCGTTTGTAATTAACAGAGTTTCCATAATAATCTGTTGAACTGTAATAATCTCCTGTCAACTTCCTGAAATAAGCCTACTTACTTACGATTAATTGAAATATATTTTATCAGAATTGAGTACTGGAGAAATTTATCAACTTTAGAGCAAGTAACTAAAATTATATTCAAATCAATAATTACGATAAACACCATACACTGTACTCCACAGCAAATATTTTTAGGCGATTTATTTATCTGTGATATATTTAACGTCGAATGATACGACGAATGATGAATCGGAAGGAATGTGAAAGGAAACGTTCGTAGCCTAATGTAAGGTACTATCCCAGCATCTCGGTGGCGAAACTGAGAAAAACCGGTGTCCGGGCAGAGATTCAAACCCGGGGAACTGCCGAAATCAAAACAGGCGTGCCAACCACTCACCGCGATATTCCGTGTGACTGAGTCGTGGAATAAAAGACAGATGAAGGTAAGCGAGGCATTTATCAAATGTGCGGAAATGAAAAGTGCATACAAAATTTGATCTGGAAAACCTCATGATAGCGGAAACGCAATGTAAGTTGTTCATAAGTCACATCTAAGATTACCAGCATGATAAGATCCGAACATGATCTTAAACAGGTGTCACGTTATCACGTAACACGTTTCCTTACAAAATTGAACGGTACGGCCCCGTCAGTCAGCTGTTGACTTAAACTGACATCGAGTGACAATCTCCTCAGCTGATTGACAGTTTGATGTGTCAATCACGTTAAAGTCATAAGCTCTTTAAATATGGCATAAATACAGAGATTTCTATTTCTAATGTCAATGGAGTTAGAAATGCAACCTTCAACCTTCATTTCCCAGAATGTTTATATGCATATTATAATCACAGCATTTAACATTTCCCTCCATCACCAGGGCGTTCTCTCTCTCTCTCTCTCTCTCTCTCTCTCTCTCTATCGTGGAGTTACGAGAGAGTATTATAAGAAAAAGAAACTGCCTCAATAAAAACTTCATACTGTTCTAAAACCTCTTTCCGCATAAAACATCAAAATCTTTTTCGTTAAGCGGATCCTTCACTCATCCGATGTAACATTCAAATGGCTCTTATGTCATTTTACAGACGGTAGGGAAGAGAAAACCAATTGGCAGATCTAAGCATAGACGGGACGATAATATTAATATGGATCTTAAAACTATCCCATGGAACATCTGTTTCGGACAGCGAGGCTTTGTTAACCTCCCGCCCAGCCCAAACACCAAATTGGAGGACCACCCCTTATCGGATGTCCGGGCCGCTATGAATCTGCTAATTCCATAAAAGACGAGGGGTTTATCGGCACGCAATTAGCTTCTAAAAGGACTCTCCTCTACGGATTTCGTTATGGATCTTAAATAAACGGGGCGTGATTATGTGGAGTGGATTCAACTGGCATAGGATAGAGTCCAGTGGCGGGTTCTCGTGGACACGGTTTGGAATATTCGGGTGCCATGAAAGTCGCGGAATATCTTGATCACTTAAGCATCAATCAGCTTCACAGGACTCTGTTCAATGGAGTTGGTTACGTTCGTCTTGTCGCACACCTGAACAAAATGTTTAAACACGAAAAAAAAAAGGCGACATTGTCTTCAGACGATAATTTGGAAGCAAAACCTTTGTTCAGTCACTGCCCGCGGTACAGACGGGAAGTCAAACGCTTGGAGTTTCATTTTGAATGGGTTCCTTCATTAAGGAGCAGTAACCTACACTAGACGCAGGAGAGAACTTGTTTTGGAACAGTTTCGTGTTAAAACCACAATCCAAAGTTTCAGTCGAAATTATCACGAAGTTATTTTCTATAACCTCAGTCGTTCTTTTCCTCAGCGTCTTCAGAGTTCTTGAGAGGGGCGACACGAGTGAAGGAACATTCTAATATATGCAACTTTCTCCTACAAAATCATGGCATTAATCTCGGTGTTAAATATATAAATCAAAGAAAATTATATAAAATATATTCCCTGTAAGAAGACACAAAATACACTTCTTCATCTGTACGGTTCACAGAATACTATTAGTGTTATCAAATCAAGGAGGATGAGATGGGTAGACATTTAACATCCATGATTCATTCAAAAATTCAGATCCAGAAGATATTTTAATCGTAAGAAGCACGAGTTTGGATTGGATTCAACTGGCTGATGAAAGGACCCAGAGGCGGGCTGTTATCAACAGTAATGAACATCCTGCTTCCAAAAAACAGTGAATAGTTTGATAAGTTAAGCGACTGTCAGCTTTCCACAAGAAGGATTCTGTTCAATGCGGTTACCTAGTTATTTTAAAAATTTTGTCACTGATATTTTGAAGAGACTAGTGCTCTAAGCAACCGTCATTGGAGGGGGGGGGAGACATACATAATATGGGGTACGGTTTTACGCATACTGTAGTCGGTCTACGGGCTGGACGACCAGGGTTCGATTCCCGGTAGGGAAAAGAATACAGGAGAAAATAGAAGACCCCCGGGTACGAAGACAGGAAAGAAATGGCTATCCGTTGAAATTCAACGTGGCTTTTCCACAAGTGCAACTGGATACAGTGACTTCCGGAATGCGAAACCAACATTATCCGTACTGGAGCCAATTTTGAATGACGGAGACCCAACGGTGATGAGGGTTTTCCCTTGAACGGTGGGGCCGGCTGTCCATTCGTGCGTGGTAAATCATGGAACCATAGTTTCTTGAACCATGGTTTTTGGAACCATAGTTTCTTGAACCATGGTTTTTGGAACCATAGTTTCTTGAACCATGGTTTTTGGAACCATAGTTTCTTGAACCATGGTTTTTGGAACCATAGTTTCTTGAACCATGGATTTTGGAACCATAGTTTTTGAAAAAATTGTTTCTGGAACCACAGTTTTTGGAACCAGAAGGCTCATTACTGTGTCCATCGGGCCTTATCCTGAGCTAGATAAATCCAATGTATAATTTAACACCTTTCTTCTTTAAGGATTCGCAGTCCGAGCCTGGATCTCCCAAATGGTCTCTTCCGTATAGATTTCCCGAAAGACATGTCACATGAATGCGTGTTACATGTCCCGCCCATCTCATCATCTTCGATTTCATCATTCCAATAATAATAATAACATGCAGTTTTTTTTATAATGGAGGTGTAACCGTTCCTCTTCGTCTTTGCTTTGTTGCCAAGTTGGGATCGGGTTCGATGCTGGGTTTACGGGGTTTAATTAAAGGTCGCCTCAGCTGTGGCTTTCGGTATTATTTCAGGTGATTGCTGAATTAAATTCTCCGCACGATATTGGTCAAAGTTAATGTAATTCACCGATGAGTCCGTGATACCGTTTCAACTTGCAACAACTGACGACTGACTCTAAAAGAAGTTTTCTCTCGAATATATTAATATCTCCCACTCATTACGAAATCTGAAATTTTATAACATCATTAGTTCGCCTTCCCGCTTTGTTTTTGTGATCGGTTGAATAATTTAAATTTAAGTCAAAATAACCTTTCTCTGATTGGTCGGTTCGATATCCGAGGTCAACTTTGACAGTTTACATCGCGTGGTGACGCTAGGTCACTTATGCTTACAGAGGTCATTGGGACTTAGAAATTTGAGATTCTCACAGCGATGATGTCCCTGTTTAGCATTCTTCAACCCAGAAGATTGAAAGCAGTACATTCTTCCGGAATGTTGGTATCTACCTACAAGTCCTCACGGAGATACAACCCATCGTCATCAGAAAGGAATGTTACATGATTCTTTTGAGGTTCCGGTATATTCCTCTGCACTTTGTCGTCAGACACCCTCCCTCAACCTGGGTTCTTTTTAGGGTAGACGCACTTGCTGCAGAATTATAACGTTTGCACGAGAAAAACAAGTTACGCCAGTCGCGTAGACTGAACAGCATCGTGGAAATAAACAGAAAAGGTAGGAGGATGCACAACAGACAGGCGGCCGGTAACAAGAAGAGACTTTAGAGCAAGTCGAGGTCAATAACACTGCAGACTATGACGTCACACCAAGGCGAAGACGTGAGAGCACGCTCAGCGTAGAACCGAAAGAATTATCCTCGAGATTACGGAAGGCTTCGAGGATTTCAATGTCGCCTTCTCTTACATATATACTTAAAACGTTATTAAATTTACTTCACGATAACGGGGAAACGGTTAGAAAAGAATTTTAACATCGCTTTGATTTTATCAGTACGTATTTCAGACAATCAATTTTTTTTTTTTTTTAGAAACCGATCTGTCGCCACAAAGTAGTCGCTTTATAAATAAAACTGTTGCTAAGCAACGGAAAATTTGTGTACACAAATTGCGTTTCTACTTGGAACCGGTTAAGATGCCTTGGTAACAGAAAACTCCCTACTAAAGTGAATGATCCGGTTATTATGAATAATAATAATTGGTTATTATGCAAAAAAAAACCCGTTTTGGAATTAAATTATTCGTCGGTTATTATACATAATTTGCAGTTATTCAGTATTACCATCATATATAAATAATATTAGCCGTATTTGGGAGAAGTTTTCGAAGTGGTATTTTACAATTTAGATGAATATACAAATGCTTTCTTAAGCATGGAGTTTCCACCCACACTCCAGCCTTTGAATAACAGTTGGAAGGGTAAGGTGGTTAAGATATGTAAAAGGTAGAGCGTGAGTGATGGGAACTTGGATATCCCACGCTTTTATCCGCGCAATTCAGGATGTTGGTACAGTTACAGTCGCCATTGTGTACAGAACGCACACTCCGTGAGAAAGCTGCTTTAGGAGTAAAATCGAATTCATTTGGAATGTACGGGAACAGAGACTAGGTCGACTTCCATGCGTATTGCACATTTTATGCGCAGAATTATTGATCTCCAATACGGTACACCTACGTTGAAATAACAGTCGAACAGAACACGGGAGGCACATGTTCGCGAAGGGGTTATGGGAACTGCACATAAAATTTTATACGGAAACACGTAAAGGAAGGAATTGATTGGGAGGCCTGCGATATCATCGTAAAGGAACTTAGAAGACTTAGTTTCAGGCGTGGGCTGGATTCATGTGGCTGAGGACAGGGTAAGGATTTGGGTTGCCTTAAACCCACAACGCCGAAGACGCCTGCGATATCATCGTAAAGGAACTTAGAAGACTTAGTTTCAGGCGTGGGCTGGATTCATGTGGCTGAGGACAGGGTAAGGATTTGGGTTGCCTTAAACCCACAACGCCGAAGACTGTCTAAATAAAATTTAAGAATTCAGTCCGTACCGCGAAGTAAACACAACACTTCACCATTACAAAGATCGAATGGTTAACGCTGTTTAAGGAAATAATCGCTGTTTAAGTTTAGAATCATACGAAACACATAAAAACAAAATAAAGAGTTAATGATTTTATTTTAAAAGTGTTGTGGACAGTTAATACTGGACTGTAAACGGTTAAACACGGTAGAAACCCTCTGGGGTTTATAAGAGGAGGTGAATACCAGTTTTGAGATCATCTTCTCAAGGACTATGAATACATAAACGGGAATAGTTCATAAATATTAACTAACTTTTTGTCAACCGAACAACGCAATGTAGTGGTTATCTCACCGGGCTTCGTATTCTAGAAATCTCCAAATTAAATCAGGTCCGTGAGATTATAGTGTTCTGGTGGATTTTCTCACACTACTCTATCAAATTCTAATACAGTACCCGGAAGTAAACCACGATCGCTTTCTTAGACGTCAATTTCAATTCGTAAATCATATCGACAAAGCATAATTAATACGTTCGCTGTTAAAAACGAGATATGTAATCTGGAATCTTTCGTCATCTGCTAACGGTTTGAGCACTATATACCTGAATTTTTATATTACCATGAAAATAAAATAGCAATGTATTTCTATTTGTGGTCTAGCGGTTAGAACGCTGGCCTTGTAATCCTGGGGTCTCGGGTTCGATTCCCGGCGGTGCCCGAATTTATAACTTGTGTTGGGCAAGGCCGTGGTCTAGGCAACACGGAGTTTTCCTCCGTGGCATCCCAACAATTACTCCATTCACACACAGAAGAAGGCAATGGCAAACCACTACTGGATCATCTGCCAAGAACGTATATGAACAGGTCCCAGTCCGAGAAAAGGATGGAAGGATCTTGTTCATATGGACCTGTCGTCAGACAGAACACTAAATAAATAAAAATACCACAACTTTGAGAGTGTTAAAACATAAAATTAATAGTTAAAAATAAGTTACGTAAGCAGAAATATTGCTACAAGCAATCAGCATGATGAAACTACTCCAATGTGTTTTCTGAAGTTACTCTTCTATAATACAGGCTATCTACAGAGTGTCCCGTAAGTCTCAAACTACAGAGAATGCCGGAGTTTTGACAAAATTTGCTCCATGTGTCCACAAACTTCTCGATGGATGCAGGTCCGGCATCTCTATCCAACGCCGTCACTTCCAAATACTACAAAGTGAAGACGTAATATGGCAAAAAGGTTCCAGACTTATGGGACAGCTGTATGAGTAACTGTCATGTCGGAAAGGTGGTATAGATATATTAGCGTTATTTCTAGGTCATCTGCTGACACAGTTGTATAACATGAATGACACGTTTACAGAATAACTTGCAACCACAGGATGTAATTTCCGTTTGTGTGCCACTGTCGCTAATTTCGCGAATTGTTAATAGTCACTTTGCGTGAAACAAAGAACGCATCGCCGAACGCGATAATGTTTAACGTCTTCTTGTTCGTAACACTAGTTTACAACTCAGTGAGGCGTATTGTACCAAACGAC
>NW_019059587.1:335992-347143 GCF_000696155.1 Zootermopsis nevadensis | reverse complement strand
GGTTCAACTTTACTACTTACGAAACACTTCTCCCAAGGAATAACAACCCATCCACCATTAAGGCATTCTTACTACACTGGCCCACGAAGGGCGAGGATAATTTACGAGATGAGCAACTATTAGCGTCTCGATAAGAACCGTGCTCCGTATGGACAGTAATAAGTTACATACAGAAATGTCGACGTGTGTAGGCAGCGTTTTTACCAAGCGAAAGCCAGTGTTGGTCGTCTTAAAGTTATAATTTCTTCGTAAAGAATCCGACAACCATCTATGACGTCTTCAAAGAGGTATAAATATGGCGGACGGACGAAACCTACTGGCAGATAGCAATGAATTCTGCTTTCCAGTACGTTAGTCAGACAAACCAAGCATTAGACGTGGAGAGAAAGTGTAGTCTTTGAAGGCGTAGTCACGGAAACTGGTAAAAATATTCAAACGTATTTATTTACGGTTAAGTTAACGAAACTGCCAATTATAATCGAATTATGCGATGACTAGTAAGTACTGAATAATCAATGCTATAGAAAAAAAAAACTAACAAACTCCCCTGGTAGCAAAACCCGCAGGCTCAACACCGAAACACTAAAGCCCGCCAATTGATACGATCCTGAACCAAACTCCATTCACTTACCATCCTCACAGCCCACCTCCCTAAGATCCATCTTGATATTATCTTCCCATCTCCTTCTTGGTCTGCCCAGTGGCCGTTTTCCAGGAGGATTCCCCACCAAAATTATGTATGCACCCCTTCCCCCCCCCGGCATGGCGCGTCCTCAGTTTGCGGATGGAGGTTAACTGTTAACATATCAAATAAGCAGTCGCGGACAGCCGATAAGGGGTGGTAAAACCCTTCGTCGTAAAAAATGTTTTATGTTACGAAAGCAACAAAAAAGCTTCGGAATTAGAAGGAAAAAAATCTTACCACAATTTAAGATACTTTACTAGATTTTATTTGGGGGGACTTGGAATTTCAATCACAATAACAGGCAATCAAACCCAGATTTGAACCCGGAACCTACAGAATTCAAATCAGGGTAAGGTGGCTTTCTTCTGGGTCGTTGCGCCTCCATCATCAGGGTGATCGGTCGCCATGATGATGGAGGCAGAACGACCCAGAAGAAAGCCATCTTCATACTCCCGACAGTGAGAAACAGCACGACAGTAGTTTCACCAAGCATCATTAAAATGATCAAATAATGAAGGATTAGATGGGTGGGGTATGTAGCGCGTAGGGAGATCAGAAATGCGTGAAAAATGTTGGTTAGTAAGTCTGTAATTAAGAGAATACTCCGAAAAACCACCTTAAAAGACGTGTCTTTCTAAGACCATCTGAGCGACTATCACTCTGCTCTGTACAGTTTATTTTCATTGCCTGATAAAGTCTTTGGATCATTATTCCTACAGCACTGAGCATGAATGGTGGGTGTTCTTCCTTGCTGTATCCAAGTACGGAGGTGTCCAAAGGAAAAGAACTGTACTCGGCTGTTCACACAGACAGCAAAAAGATGAATTAAAAAAAAATACTCTGCTCAGATATCGTCAATAAACTCAGCAGAGCGTACTCCTAGGTGAGAAGCTATCAGTCTCTCAGTTCGTCACGAAACTCAACGTCTTTTATGTAAACTGAAAGTTCATCGCCGTGTTCATAAAATCAAACAACTGTTCCCTGTATCGAGCCAGACAAATCCAATCCACCGCCTCAGATCATATCATGGAAAAAGAGTTGATCAAGACATAGGCCACTCTTGTGCTAAGGTACACTTGAGTAGACACAGAATGGTGCAGAAGACACACATAGCAACACCATTACCTCACGCACGTACACGGCCTTACCTGGTGGCTTGGTCATACATGTTGGTTGGTAAGTAGGTAGGAGGCTCTGTGGACAGGCCATATTGAGTGAACATACATCAGCTACTTTATTCTGCAGTGTCTTTGAACTTACGATAAGGACGAAGTCCGCTTTCAGCCACATTAGTCCGTATCACAGTGAATTGCCCCTGGAGATCTCTCAAAGACATAAGACATGATACAATACTATCGAACCTGAAGAAGGAGGCAAGTGGTTCCTCCGAAACAGCAGTAATATTTCGATTCGTATGCACAGTCCTTCGTCGATAAGACGATTCAATGGACAGGTTCAACCGTGAAAGAGACGCCATCGAATATTCGTACTGCTTTGGGCTAGGAAGGGGATAAACCTATTAACTGCATTCATTGGCTTCCACAGAAATGCCAAGAGAACGGGATTATCCGTGCCCGAAGGCCGTCCTTGAAGTCCGCAAGGAAGGAGGGTAGGTGGAAATTACTTATGACGTTGCTACATGTCAATGTGGTGACTAAAACGCAGGTATAAGAAGGTAACACTTCATTATACACTGACGGAACATCACGGATTTATGCGTTGCAAAATTGGTTTGGCGAATATCGCTAGGCGACACAGTGGATTATCCATTAAAAGCTGTGAATGTAATTAATATATGTCCGTTACTAACTGCAATGTTTGTAGACAACGGAATATAAATTTAATAGCTTTACTTTAAAAGATCAACGTTTCACAAGAACGTAGCGCCTCCATCTTCAGAGCATTACATTTCAATGGAAAATTGTATTTCGTTAATATCTGCGAGTGGTATTTTTAAGACTTTTAATTTATGTATTGAATAGTTTCAAGATTACAGATTTTTTATCTGCAAAACAGTACGGGACGAATTTTAAATACGTAACTAACGTACCAACTTGCGTGTGCTTTTCTGTTTATCAGTCGTGGGTCGCACAGAAACTCTCCGTCAGGAAGTTAACACCAATCAAGCTCAGTAACAGTGCAGCGGGAATTTCCGCCAGGGACCTGATAAACACGCCTAATCAATCACAAAACCAGACAGAAAATTAGTATAACAAAAAAAAAATGTTACTTTGTTTCCAACATTTTTATTACGGCAAAACGAGATCACTTTGGGGTTTCAGTTAACGAACAGCGTGGAAAATGTCGTGTGAGTATCTTAACCCTTTAAAAAATTTGTACCAGCTTCTGAACATCCAGTAACTCTCACAATAAACAGCGATTATTTCCTTAAACAGCGTTAACCAGTCGATCTTCGTAATGGTGAAGCAAGGTGTTTTCTTCGCGGTACGGACTGAATTCTTAAATATTATGTACGCAGTGCGTGTCTCATTATAAACAGCGATTATTTCCTTAAACAGCGTTAACCATTTAGTCTTTGTAATGGTGAAGTGTTGTGTTTTCTTCGCGGTACGGACTGAATCCTTAAATATTATTCATGGGGTTGGACATTTTCAGTTATTTGCTGGCCTCAAGGCACTGAGTGATGGCGACCATATTTTCGCAACACATATCCTACTCGATCCCTTGCTCGTGAAGAGAGACCCTTTGTCCTCCAAAATATCATCAGAGCATGACTTGCTTTCAATTCATACAGCCCAGTACTCTCAACGAGCCACAGCCACGCCCTTCAATATCACTGTAAAGCCTACTCTTTGCTGCATACGTCATAACGAGAATGTACCAAATAACAGGCAAGATTATGTGAGACATAATCAATAATTAAGACAGTAGAGAAGTCAAAAGAAGTTATCTCAAAATTTAATCCCTTCGTCTAGAAGTAACACACGTCTTCACTGATTAGATTAACTGGGATTACACAGATATACCCAGAAGATGACGAAATTGCATTATGCCTGCTGTTAACAGTCCAAAGCCAGTGTTATTAAAATGGCATGAAAATTTATTACTACTGTTCAGTATCTGCTGTTTGCAATGCAACTTACTGAAGTGATAGCCAACTTAAAATAAAATAAATAAACTAATAGATTAACTTAAAGCTAAGCAAACAGACAACATACGACGGTCGACCGACATTCCAGGTTGTATTACACCACGGTCAGAAGCCTTCTGGATAAAAAGGTTGCAGATTTTTAATGGTCTTTGGTTGTCATGGCAACTGCACTCCCGAGCTATAGAAATATTTGACTGCCAAGTGATCATACGTCCTCATGTTATGAAATCTACGACTGAAGATGGTGTTTTCGACCGGATAGTAGAGCAGAAACCATCAATAATTCCCCTCGGACGTTCGAAGGTTATTTATTAATCTGATATTTCACGACTCTTTTATCAACTGCTCAAGTTCATACAGTGTAAAATGCTGCACGAATGAGTAATTGCAAAGAAAAGACGTTTATGAATGTATTTTATGGGTTGTAGAGGATAATATTAAAACGAATTTTAATTAAATAGAGTGGAAAGTTGTGGAATTTATTGATTACTTAAGTGACCACGGGCTTCTCAAGGAGAAGGACTTTCCTCCAGCTACAAATTATGGCTTCAGAAAGCAGGGCTGTCAGACCATTTCTATTGATTATGAACAAGGCTTACAGCGAGCTATTTTAAGAATACTAGCGGTTCAATAAGCATTTATTTCACGTGGAACAGGTAAAGCGATTGGCCTTGTATGAGTTTAAATATGTATGCCCAGGACACCGGTATCAATACGTAATTTTTCAGTATTTGGCACACAGGAGTTTCTGGACAAATTCCTTCAAATTTATCACTTCGGAGACAAAAGAAACATTTGGAAAACAAACGGACATAAACCCTTCGCGTTGTTAGAATTTCATATCACCCAGCATTTACCTGGGAGAAAAACCACGAAAACCTTCAGTACCCGGGCCGAGATTTGAACCACAGACATCCCGAATACGAAGCGAAATGCTAACCACGTGACAGCCAGGGTCGGTTCGATTCTTATGATAAAGTTCACCCAAAGACTCTTTTAACGATTTCAAAGAACACACAATCTGTAGTCGTAACCGTTCTTCACAAAGCAGGAAAAACAGAGACAGACAGACAGACAGACAAGCTGATGCAGTGAAAACTGATACAGCACTTCCTGTGAGCAGTAGAATTTACCTTCAGATCTGAAGCAGTGGACAAACAGTACACTGTTCTCATTCCTCAAACATGAAGGGGATCCAGGAGTCACATACCGACCCCTAAAACATGTAAGCCCTGTGATAAGTAACAGGGTTACTTTGTAAAAAAAAATCAGTGGCGTATGTTTCTAGATTTCTTAGCATCACATGTTTCTATTCATGCACTAGACCAGTGGTATTCAACCTTTTTTTGTTCGCGTACCCCCAGATATAATTTCTCTTCAACTTTGTACCCCCAAAGTTGTTGGTGTATAATTCAAGTTATACATAGTATATAATCTACATCTAAAATAAATTAAATAAATTACATAACTGATTATTCAGTGTTTATCATAAAATAATATATTTTTTTAAATTTCACGTACCCCAGGTTGAATACCACTGAACTAGACGGCAAATAATGTCTGTATCAGATATCATATCCATTCTATGAGTAATAATATTAAAAATCTTGGTGCATTACTCAAAAAAATTAATTTATTTTGACACGTCAAACTTTATGTTCAATTGCAGGGCTACTTTTAACGAAGACAAAAACATTGCCATGACAGATCCATGTGCAAAGCGAAGAGCCGGCATCTGTTTTCCGTACAGAATGTTTCAAATTCCTAGAAAGCATCACCAACTTCCATATATCGAGTTAAACGAATCCATTCTTATGCCTCGTGGCAGTTCCTGTCTTGCAGATCCGATCAACACGTTTCAGGAATTCTAAAGAGTGTACTTAAATCACTTATACACTCTGTAGTTTTATAATTCTAATGTTTCTTATAGCTCTTTGACATATTCGACTATATTTAGAGATAATTAGTCACGGTTTGCAGCACTGCATGCTGGATCAAGGTCGTGTTGGTTTCATGCAATGCTTTCGTAAATTCTATTCCAGTGTATAGGTTTCCTATATTCAAGATAACGTCATTACGAAAGTAAGCGTAATAACTTACGACAAAACTGATCCCAGGAATAGTAATGAAGATTGTCATAACTGAGGTTGATTATGTTTCTAATTTTTTTATGCTGATAGGAATATTGTTTAATTTTCACTGGCGAAAGTGTTCTTTTCTTGCCGGGTCATTCAGCTTCAAATAAACTACAGCGTAATGTCGAATTTGTTGATTTATTAAGACAATCTAAGCCTCGCTGACCGGGGGGGGGGACGTCACACACATTTTCTATTACTCAAGAATCGGCGTTAAAAATTAAAACTGTTGACAAGCAAAAAAAAAAAGAGTGAGGGACGTAATCTCTTTATGCATTATAACAAATAAATTTTTTGCAAAGATAATTTGTTGAGACGATCGTCAAAGTGGAAATTCTGGATACATGTGATTATAAAATTGTGTACAAATAAATAAGAATTTAGGTTTAAGACGCTTTAGTAAGATGTCGTAAGGTGAAATTGTTTCTGAACTGAGTGTTAGTAGGTGGTTGAGATTTGAGGTTTTCACGGCGGTGAGTCCGAAGATGGCTGTCTTCTGTGTTGTAGCGCCGTGTAGTGTGGTAGAAGTTTAAACGACGTTTCAGAGGTCCTTACTGCCTCCATCATCAGGACCTCTGAAACGTCGGTTAAACTTCTACCACACTACACGGCGCTACAACACAGAAGACAGCCATCTTCGGACTCACCGCCGTGAAAACCTCAAATCTCAACCACCTACTAACACTCAGTTCAGAAACAATTTCACCTTACGACATCGGGGGGGGGGGGGGGGTGATGATGATGCAGCTGAAATGGCAAAGCCGTGATCTGCCTCCGTGAAAATTACTTCACTGAACCATGAAAAACGCGGCATCGATGTATTTTCGTCCTTCCTTGTTTAGGAGGTACACATTTTTGTTGGTCAGACTTTCCAGACGTATTATTCACAGCAGTTCGTTCAATGACACAGTGTTTTCTTAGAAAAGTTTTTGGGTGACAGATAACAAATCGATAATGACTTGTAAATCAATAGTCATTAGCCTAAGTGTCCCCAAGAGCGGAACACTATTAGTTTGCAGTCGATCCTGCAGGTCTCTGTACTGATTGGTTTGGGACAATAATTCCATCAAGCAGAGTCCCTCTTGAGAAGCCCACATTCGCTCAAAAAGTCTATAAATTCCCCACATTTCATGGGACCGATAGGTTCATTACCTTGTTCACAACAGCCCGCCAATGGACCCCTAACCTAAGCCAAGATTAATCCGGTCTACGCCTCACAAACTGTGTACAAAATATCCGTTTTAATAGTATCCTGTCATCTACGATATTTAATACGAGTTGTGCCTTTCCAACCAAAATTTTATACGCATTTCTCGTATCCTCCCAACGCGCGCTACGTTCCCCGCCCATCTGACACCCTTAATTTGACCACCCTGGTTTATGGTTTAGAATGTTTACAAAAAAAAATTGAAGTTCAGTGAACTGAAAAATCCAACAGATTCTTCTAATTGAGCAAGAGAATCCAGTCTGAATCGTGACTTAGTCGTCATTTGCATTTCTCTTACAGACGTAAATGGACAAAAGGTGTTTCCTGGTACCGAGTCGGTCAACCGGCGACCAAACGAAAGTCTGACGATGACAAAGCGAAATGCGGACAACTCAAAGCCATTTGAAACGCCTTCGATGCACAACACAGTTGTGGTTAGGCTGGTAAGTCGACGGTCTACTCTCATTGAAACAGCGTGGCTTTCCGATCACCACTTTCACAGCCAACAGGTTGATAATGACAATAACTGGAAATGTCGATGGGCTGCACTGAAGAAGGAGGCAGTATGTGTCTCCGAAACTTGTCTACCGACAGGTACACGCGGTGTTATATTATCGTTTCGAGTTCCATAAATGGGGAGACATTCCCTGACCATCTGATGTACCGACAGATTTCCAAAAGAGATTGCTCCGTTGAGTTCGTTACGATTTTAAATAATGTTAAGTTTTTTGGTTGTCGAATGGAGAAGTTAAATACAGATTTTTGATACGACAAAGTATTCTGATTTTTAAACTTTAACCGCGAAAGGGCGAAGGAACGTATGTACATGCATTAACATAACAGTCTCGAAACTTTTTATGACACCTCGTAAAATTATTTAAAAATATACGAAGCCGGTAAAAATCACCTCATTGCTAAACCACCAGATACTTATTCATCGTTTTGAAACAAATGAGACGAGAAATAAATATCACACATCGCTATAAAAAATCACAGTCAATATTGGATCATATTCTTAACAGTCTGCTCTTTATAATAATGCCCCCCCCCCCCCACAAGACGTAAACCTGAATTATGCAGACTGTACCAACGCTGTTAAGCATCCGACAAAACTCACCAGGCAATTCAGAATGCATACGTATAAAACTTTGTATAAAACTGTACTCACTCGGTTACCATGACAACAGCAGTAAAAACAAGTAACGACTAACTTTAAAAAAAATCCCCCCCCCCCCTCACAAAACGTAAACCTGAATTATGCAGACTGTACCAACGCTGTTAAGCATCCGACAAAACTCAAGTTACATAACTAGCGACCAGCCAATTCTGAATGCATACGTATAAAACTTTGTATAAAACTGTACTCACTCGGTTACCATGACAACAGCAGTAAAAACAAGTAACGACTAAGGCACGTGGGAAAAAAATATCGGTCAGGTCGTAAGAGAAATTGTATCGCTAGAAAAAGAAGTTTAGAGAAGTTTAATATCGTTTCTTCGGGGACCTGTCTTTTGTTATGGACGGAAATATTTTACTGTAAGTTGCGAGCATTGCGTAATACATAGATGTGTTCAGAAATAATCTCGTTACAAGGTTACTTCTTCAAGTGCTTCATTTCTGTGTTAGCGATGATGTAACACTCAAAACTTTATTTTTTTAAAAAAAAAAAAAGTTCATAAAATGATACACTACACTTCTAGTGATACTGATCAATTTTCTCTTCCAACGTATTTTATTTACGTGGCTTGCGGACATTATTACACACTGCCGTATTTCCTGTTTCAATTTCCGACGAAGACACCCAAGAACGCAATTTTTTTTTTCCATTCGCCCAGTGTTCTCCGTCTTTCCGTTTCTGGTCTGGCTGCTACGCGACCATACTCAGTTTCGAAGTGCAAGAACCACCTATGTCCACCACTGGTAACCATTTAATGACAAAGGCCATTACTTAAGATGGCTGTCTTCGGGGTTGTTGCGCTGTGTAGTCTGGTCGATGTTTACCGACGTTTCAGAGGTCATACTGCCTCCGTCATCAGAGTATGAAGATTTCCGTCTTCTGGGTTGTTGTGCCGTGTAGTCTGGTCGATGTTTACCGACGTTTCAGAGGTCATACTGCCTCCGTCATCAGAGTATGAAGATTTCCGTCTTCTGGGTTGTTGTGCCGTGTAGTCTGGTCGATGTTTACCGACGTTTCAGAGGTCATACTGCCTCCGTCATCAGAGTATGAAGATTTCCGTCTTCTGGGTTGTTGTGCCGTGTAGTCTGGTCGATGTTTACCGACGTTTCAGAGGTCATACTGCCTCCGTCATCAGAGTATGAAGATTTCCGTCTTCTGGGTTGTTGTGCCGTGTAGTCTGGTCGATGTTTACCGACGTTTCAGAGGTCATACTGCCTCCGTCATCAGGGCGATGCACAGCGCAACAACCCAGAAGACGGAAATCTTCATACTCACCGCTGTGAGAACCTCAAGTCTTACATAAGATCAACATATTTCAGACTTCAGACTTCAGGTTCAGTGATTATGGATCTTGTTTAGGGGTAGATGTGGGGTATATTCGGACGTTTCAAAAGTTAATGTCTCGCCTTGAAGATGGAGACAATAAGGGTACCCGAAACGTCGGAAATAAGTTATGAAGAACAAGGTTGGATATGAAAGGCGCGGGATTTGTTCCACTGGCTGGCGGGCTTGTATAAATGGTGGGGAATTTGCGACCACCTAAGCGACTATCAACTTCTCATGAAAACCGTACACCAGGAAAATGTCTACTTACAATAGACGCCGCGGGGCTTTACAGAATTTTCGTGCTGTCGAGAAATTTCACACAGCAGTGGTGCGTAGCGATGTTACGTGCCTGTAGTACGAATGGCATGGTCTTCTATTACGAGAGTAGCCTGAAGGTTGGATGGAAGTCCTCCTCTTATGCCACGGAGTTGAATGAACGCCCGAGACAGAGAAGCCAACAGATTGGCTGACAGCAGACACTCCACCATACCTACATTGTACTGAGTAAGTCTTCTCGTAATTTAGAATTCAATTACTGACTTCAATTCAACTTTTACTGAGTTAATGAACACGTACGAGACTAAAAGTACAACCGACATCAACTCTTAAAGTCCAAATGGTAAGTATATGTACCACCTGCTCCAACAATCAATAACTCTTTATTTTGTATTTGTGTGTTTCGATTATTTCCTTAAACAGCGTTAACCAATTGATCTTTGTAATGGTGAGGTGTGGTGTTTTCTTCGCGGTACGGACTGAATTCCTAAATATTATGTACGCAGTGCGTGTCTCATTATAAACAGCGATTATTTCCTTAAACAGCGTTAACAAGTTGATCTTTGTAATGGTGAAGTGTGGTGTTTTCTTCGCGGTACGGGCTGAATTCCTAAATATTATTTAGATGTGGTTTGGGCTTCAAAAGTTGAGTGAGAATCCTGAAATCAGGCAATTAGGCAGTACGACACCATGTTTTACGAACATAAAAGGCCGCGGGCCCTATTTGTGGATTCATATGTCGGATGACCTGCATTCATCATATTGTGTTGTATTATTACACCAGATGTACCTGACTTTATCAATAAAGCCCATGGCACACGTTAGGGAAACCTAGGGGTCGTACTAATCCCTCTTTTGTCTGCCGGACCGCTGGCTAGTAGTCAGCGCGCACCCGGAAGGTCCTGCGACCGGCCGTCTCGACACAGGTTTTCCTTGGTTTTCCTCTGTCTTCAAGCAAATGCTGAGATGGTTCCCAAGTTCCAAGTTGCCACTGCATGCTTTTCATGCAGCCCTCCCGATTTAAATTAATCAAAATTTACCCCCTTACAGTGTAGGTTCGCTAAATTACTTACAAAACCTTCCAAATTTCAACATTCACAAAACAAAAAACCAAATTCTGCCGTCTCTGTTATCAGAATCTCACTGATTATCACCTTGTCTTCACTCTTAATTTTTTCCTTACCAGAAGGACGAGCGGGCATTGCCTGGGAACCTTCTAACCGTAAGACGCTA
>NW_019059587.1:271264-328680 GCF_000696155.1 Zootermopsis nevadensis | reverse complement strand
CCCCCCCCCCCCACATTTTCGCCTCAGAACACAGCACAAAACTATTATTGCTGGCTTCCCCTGCAACACACACCGCATGCGATACGCTTATCACAAACCCGACAAACCTGAAATAGAGAATGTCGGATAAAACAAGTAGTTCACTGACTTTCCAACAAAATAAAGTCAAAGTTATTATAAAAAATATTCTCCAATAGAAGAACTTTTTTTTTAAAACAAAAACACGTTTATAACAAATGGTGAAGTTTTTACTACGAAAAACATTCGAACAAATCTGTCTACAAAATGTTTCAGTTCCTGGAGCGGGGGGTTTTGAACAAACTCTAGCGACTAGTGCTTTAACCTCTAAACTGATACGGCCCTAAAGATGGAGTCACCACGTTCCTCCAAGTCTACCGAGAAAAACGTCCATCTTCACCGCCCAAGTTAAAGAAACAGTAAACTATTTTTAATTATCAATAAATTCGTGACACCACATAGCCTTGCTACAGAGATATTTCAAGTTTCCATGGAGGAAAGTACATGACTAGAACATGAATAAGAAGGTCATTATGACCACTGAAACTTCAATAAACAAAGGTTCATAATACTGCAAGCCAAACATATTCTTCGTTTACGCCATAAATCCGCATATTGATCGTTATATGCATGAAAAATTGAACGCAGACAAAAATATAACAATATCATTAAACTTCAAAGGATGTGACGTTGTGAACTGGATTAAACTGGCTCGGGTCAGGTTCCAGTGGCAGGGCCATGTGAAAACAGCGCTGAACCTTCGAGAATTGGACCAGGTGAGTGACTATCAGATTCTTGACTAGTTACAGATGTTATATTTATCTACATATTAAGCAACGTTCGCTCGCTGGTGATTCACAAGAGACACGTATTCACGGAAATGAATTAATTAATTAATTAAAAGATTTATCTTCTGACGTTACCATGGCAACATCAATATTTTCATCGCATTAAATCGTAAAGACAGGCAGTGATCCTAGTTTTTTTTTATACACTCCTTCATTAAATTTTTCAATAAAATATGTTCTTATGTACTAATTTTGATTTCCCCGTAATTCTTGACGGGCAATTTTCTAGCCTAATTATAATTTAGGAAATGCAGTGGATACCCATCCACTTACTTAGTGTATCAGTACGTCCATTAACAGAAAGAACTGTAATGATTATCCAGGTAGAAGGTTTAGAGACTCCGCTAAATTGGGGTGACTGAATTCGACACAAAAGAAGCTAATATGAGGACAGTAGGAGAGGCGAAGGATGAATTAATTTGGAGTTTAAAAATGCAGGAAAGGCCGCTGTATCATACCCGTCCAGTCAGAAGCCGCTTAGACCAAGAGAAGGCGAGCACAAAGTTGCTTGGTCTAGCAGGAAGTACATTGACCCAAATGAGACCTGATATTCTATCACCTCGCACTGCGTTAATGTCTGCCGATTTTATCAAGTCTTATTCTGATGTTTAATAACACCTTTAATTAGTCTGGTTCATACTGTTATTAAAATAAAATAACCTGGCTTCGTGCATCAAACTTAGCGTATTCTCCGGGCAGGTCTACACCATCTCAGGCGTCTGTACAGTTTTCTAGTCAAACATCTCAACGTCTCAATGCATTAGACTATTACAAACTTTAAACGAATACTTAAAATAGGAACATACAACATCAAGCCGAGTTCTTCTTGACAAAACTGTTTGAAATTCCTCACATTTTACCGAATTTTGTGTTTGGCTTTGTTCTCCATAAGCCCACTCAATATTCTCACACAGTAATTTAATTAAGATAAATTTTAATATTATCTTCCCATCTACACCTAGGTCTCCAGAATGGTCTTTTCGGTTCAGAATTTCTTTTAAACCAAATGTGACTAGTAATTTCCATGCGTGCTATATGCCCCGCCTATCGTATCATCCATCATTTTATTACCCTGACGAGTACAAATTATGAAGCTCCGTATTACGCAGTTTTATTAATCTCATGCCAAAATATTCTCTTCAGTAGTCAGTTTTGGAACACCCTGTGTCTATACTGTTACGAAATTATCTGATCACTGTAGCAATGCCTCAGATAAGTGTGAATAAAACAAATTACATTATCTAAGTTTCATAATATTATAACATGAGATAGTTTGCTATTTTTTAAATAATCTTCATGTTCGTGATCAATGAATCGCTTTTTTTTTTCAATTGAGCAAAACTGAAAGATAATATTATAACATGAGATAGTTTGCTAATTTTTTAATAATCTTTATGTTCGTGATCAAGGAATCGCTTCTTTTTTTTCCAATTGAGCAAAGCTGAAAGCTATAATCGAATTTCGAACATAAAAATGCAATCTTTACCAATCTGTATTCCTTATTGATATTCGTGAGAAAACGCAAAGACACCACTCAAACGTAGAAAAGAGGATAATATTAAAATAGATCTTAAATAAAGACGAAGTGAGGGTGTGGACTGATTGGATTAAAATTGCTAGGGGTAAAGTTCAGCAAACATGGTAATGAACCTTCAGTTTCCTTAACCCTTTGAAACTAAAATCCAATCTAGATAATATTTAAGAATTCAGTCCGTACCGCGAAGAAAACACGACACTTCACCATTACATCGATCAACTGGTTAACGCTGTTTAAGGAAATAATCGCTGTTTATTACGAGAATCAGAGGAAATCCATAAGAAAAAGTGCAAGTTTATTGTTTGTTAAAGCAGGTGGTACATATAATTACCACTGGGCTTTAAGGAGGGTAATTTCTTGAAGGAAGAATGCTTATATAGCCGCGAACGACAGTTACTTCAGGCTCGGCTGCCTTGCACTGGTTGGTATCGCATTCCATGCCTCATTTGTCACCATGACATCCCGGTCAGTTTTTGTTTCAATCCACTTAATAGCAGAGTTTCACAAGTCCCAGATCGCTGGCAAAATGGATTCACACTGTTCTAGCCTACTTTCCCAGCTAACAAATACTATAAAAAAAATTCTTTTACATTATAGACGTTCAGTTCGCACAACAATGAAACTACAGCGTACAACAATTAAAAATATCATCGGTTACAGTTGTTTGCACTTCTGTTGATCCAACAATGGATGATTTAAGGTCACCACAAACTACATTTTAAACATTCAGTCAAGCATAAAGCTGTATTTGTCTACTATGGAAAATTTTTAACCTTACCTAAAAAGTTGACAGTGGAACCACAATTCCGGAGAATCTGACGTAAATACGTCTCTATATTATAATGAAATGTAATAATTCTTATATAAGATAAGTACTTGTGATATTCTAAAACGTTTTTAACAGCACAAAATTGTCTACTCTACGACGCACTTCTTCTACAATCGATTCACAGCTCAGCTCTTTCCGCAATAACGAAAGCGGATTGTTGACGGCAATAATGAAACACAACAATGCCGAGTAAGCAGCTGACGTAACCATTACTTTCTTAGGTAACATTGTTGTCGGTCCATATTTACACATTGTTGATATGGATCTTACACGTTAGGTAACAACAATGCCGAGTAAACACGACGTTCCCTAGGTAACCATTGTTGTCGATTTGTTGATACGGATCATCCACATTTTCGTTCCACGTTTTTGCCGAACGCCCCTTCCGCATAGACGTATTTACGTCAAAACTGTTCAGTAGTCTGAATGAACCAATAAAGTAGTCCTTTTGAGAAACTGTCGACCAATGAGTTGTTTGAAGAAATTCCCAATTTTTATGGAACACGAAGGTTGATAACAATCCGCCACTGGAGCCTATCCTGTGGGGTACCGCTGTGAAGGGCGAAGTCCGACAGACATTCGATAACAGCCTTCAAGAAGGCCATCCAAGTGACACAGTTACTATTGTTATACTGGTAAAATACCTATCACGATCCGGCTCGAACTCTGATTTACATATTGAATAAAGCATTTTACAAAATCCAATTACATTTTGTCATCATTGTTGGAGAGGGACCGAGCATCTGTCGATTAAATGAACCAACGTGTCCGATACATTGTCCAGAAAAGGACACATTCGTCTTTTGTTTCAAAATTCGTTATTTTCCCCAGCGACCTTCAAGAATTTACCGTGAAGCCAAGAACATCGCCCAACACAATTGTTCGCACTCCCTTCGCTCAGCCAATTAAAACTCAAGGAAAACTACTTGGTGTCTTGGCTTCGAATCAAACGCACAGCGTGGGGAGAAAGATAATACTTAAAACCAGTACGAGTGAATGTGAATTTATTCAGTACTGAGGTCAAAGCCTTTTTCCTGTTACATCTGATACTTCGAGTCCAATAGGATCAGTCATGGGCCCTTGAAAACACGATAATGAACCTTATGGTTGGCTGAAAGGTTGACAATTCATTGATTAGCTAAACGGCTATCAGCTTCTCGAGAACGGCTTGGCTCCATGGAGTTTATGTAAGGAATTTATTGACAACTTCCTGGTAACAATACATGAGCGTTACGCCATAAAACCTCACCTTTCAGGTACGTTTCGAGGAAAACTACGTCTTCCAACCGGCATGCCTGACAAATATTCTCGTCACAAACCTTAAACAACAGAGTCCACCACCAGAATAAAAATAACACCCTAAACATTAACTAGACTACGGGCTGGACGACCGTGGTTCGATTCCTGGCAGGGATGTTCGAGGTCAGACAGGATCTAAGACCCATCCATCCCCCTGCACCAGTTTCCACCTTCAGGTCTGCAACTAACTCCATGGATTCTTTCTTGTTAAGCAAACAGTACGTTCAACCAGCCAAGAAATGTCCCGACTTCTATGGAAACCGGATGTTCATTACCGCGTTCACAACAGCTAGTTACCGGTGCCTATCGTGAGCCAGATGAATCCAATCCACACCCTAAAACCACCATTTCCCTAAGATTCATTTTAATATTATCTTCCCATTCACACCTACGTTTTCGTCGCCATGTTTGTAGCTGCTGAGAAGTAGATAATATTCACACAGAATCTGTAGATACTTTTATGGTGTATCTGAACAAAACATTTCGTAGAACCAACCTAAAACTGTTCGTTAGTTTACATTACTAAAGCCCAGTAAACAGCGATTATCTCCTTAAACAGCGTTAACCAGTTGATCTTCGTAATGGTGAAGTGTGGTGTTTTCTTCGCGGTACGGACTGGATTATTAAATAATATTCATACGAGCTTCTGCGTCAAATGTTTAATTAATTATCATAATAAAAATCTATTATTTCCTTAAACAGCGTTAACCAGTTGATCTTCGTAATGGTGAAGTGTGGTGTTTTCTTCGCGGTACGGACTGGATTATTAAATAATATTCATACGAGCTTCTGCGTCAAATGTTTAATTAATTATCATAATAAAAATCTATTATTTCCTTAAACAGCGTAAACCAGTTGATCTTCGTAATGGTGAAGTGTGGTGTTTTCTTCGCGGTACGGACTGAATTCTTAAATACAATTATACGGACGTCAAGGGATTAAATATAATTCGCGTGTCCTACATGTTTTTTTTCTTCGCAATCTAAAAAGAAAATATGGAATATTTTTCGAATATCTATCACCACACAAAATGCGCTGGTGATATCACCTCCTCACAAATCCATATGATCGCCACGTTGGCAAAATAATTTAAGTAGGGTAATGTGGGACAATTCCGTACGTCAGGTAATTCTACAAAGTGGTAGCTAGTGATATGCTGTACATACCAAATTTAATGAACATTCGTCATCCGGTTAAAATACTTTTCGGCGGGGGATGAGGTGTGGTCACGCGATTAGGACAACACGATGACAAGTCATTAATCATCACGTTTCATTTTCCTTATAAGTACGATATTATCGAGGGACAAGTGAAATTAATCATTGGTATTTTGCTGATATGCCACCAGGTGGGTGGAGAAACATTTCAAACACTGGCGTCCACTTTCTACAGAAACTTACAAGTGTGTCTCAAGATACGATGTGTTTGCCATGATTTTGTTCATCCCCTGCACAGACAATTACCGGATAGTACCTTAAATTAGAACACACATCCCTTCTACTTATCAGTCACCATTTAAATTCCATAATCGAAAGCTTCCCTAAATACGGCACAGACAGAAATAAATCAACGCAATCCAAATCTTTGGACGTGGTGGAAGTTTTTGGCTACACGATCCAATCATTTTATCCACATGAACAGTCTCCTTTATTAATTGGACATGGGGCTAGGTTCCAGAAACCTGAGCCTCGCTGAGAATCCACTTAACCCTGTTATCATCATCTTCACCGACAGTCATCAGCGATTCTTTCGTGTTACTGTTTGAGGTCGCGCGTGCCCGCTGAGCCGGAAGGTCACGTGACTAACTGACCACGTGGAGCCCTAGACACACCCTTCACAGCACCGTTAACTAAACAAGTTTTTATTGAAGCCCTTACAGTCCCCATGCCAAGTACGACGAGAACAAAATCAGATTTACTGGGACGGAATTAAGGCGGTCCATACAAATCTTGTTCTTGATATTAAGAAATATTTGTAACCTTTACAAGAGTCAAGGAAAGTGACCTTTTAGTTTAAAATCCTGCAGAGCTGAATACCTTGGAGCAACAACGGGATAACTCACACTTTTTATTAAAACACGGAAGAATTATTGCTTTAATTACGCCTTTTATTTTTAAACATGATCCTGGGACACGAATTTAAAGATGAAAAATCACACGTGACTTAGCTCGCCCCTACGACAGAGAGCAGCAATGAGATTACATGGAACATTTTTTTTTTCCAACTTTGTGGGTTAGCACACTGTCGCTCCCAGGACATAAAATTACGTAATTTAATTCACGGCCAAGGTACGAGCAAATCAGCGGCAGGTGTTAACCCTCTGAAACACGAAGTTCATCTAAATAATATTTAACAATAAAACGCAAAGAGTCTCCATTGTAAAAGTTGATCGGTTAATGTTTTTAATGAAAATAATCGCTGTTTATTAGAATAATTAGAAAAACCCTTAAATACATTCTGTGGATAAAGCTCTATTACTTATTGTTACAGCAAATGGCATTTACAGTTATCACTGGGATTTAAAGGGACAAATTGAATCAGAATATAAGTCAGGGGTTCTCAACATTCTTCTATACCTGAGGCCATACTCGACCTTTCTTATCACTTCGCAGACCGTAAGGTTAAAATGAGAATATAATTATTACGAGATTCATCGAAGTTTTTTTGTAATCTGATTTCACATTTTACTCAAAAATGTTCTTTAACAAAACCAAACATCAGCGAAATGCAAGATGCTACTTTTGGTCTGTATTACCACTGGCTGTTTCTAATTACAAAATACGGGAAGTAAGTTTTTGTGCTAAAAACGAAGGGCGGCAAACATCGGTAGGACTCCTTGGACGAGGGATCGGCCCGACTTCGTATTCAAAAGTCATAATTATCTATTCAAGTTCATTAGAAATTTGTTTCATCACAAAATTTCTTATACGTCTGACCTTGGAATTGTCCATAATCGCCAACGAATCCAGACGAATATCTTAAAGAACAAAAATAACTTTAAACGATACATTAACCAGTTGATCTAAGTAATGGTGAAGTGTGGTGTTTACTTCGCGGTACGGGCTGAAATCTTAAATATTACTTTGAGAAGTTTCGGGCTTTCAAAGAGTTAAAAGAGGCTATTTTATCCATTAGCAGACCAGACCAAAATATGCCACTGACTGGTCTAACTTCGTGACCAGAATATAAAAAATCTTCAAGACACTGGCGACAGTCGTTCTGATGTTGCAAAAAACATGTCGAAGACAAATCCTTCATACACGCGTCTCCTAGCGCCGTAACATTACGAAAACCTTCAATTCCGTATAATTCCCTTTATAAAATTACTCACAAAAAAATATTTACTGTGCATCTAACGTAAGTTTATTGATTGGCAAATGATAACACGATGATCAGACCGGGACCTGATTCCCGTCAGGGGCTGGGATTTTTCTCTTCGCCATCGTGTCCAGATGGACTCCTACGAGGGCCAGGGGATTCTTTACAAAGGATTACAGCGGCCGAAGCTTGAAGCTCGCCACTCCCCCTCAATCTGGTTCCGAGATTAAAATGTAAGACACTTAATCTCAGAATTTAACGTTTTCAAGAAGCTCAAATTCTTATTAAGATCTTGTATGGGTGATGACTGTGTTGTCTTGTACAGAATTTTGGTTGGATAACCTGAAGGGAAGATAAATTTCTGGGCTAGCTAAGCAACTATCAGTTTCTTAAGAATGTGTTTAATTGGGTTTGCTTTGGTTACTTTAAGATTTGTTAGATTGGGTTCAGAGTCTATTTCTTAAGCTACGTTTTCTCCCCTGTAGCTTAGGTTACATTACTTTATGTTGCTTTTATCTAGCTTATCTTAAACCGTGTTTGGTTACGTTAAGCTGGATTAGTCTGAGTAACGTCCGCAAAAGACAGACGTTGACGAAAGAGTATAACAAGACTCCCGTCTGTTGGTCCACTCTTCTACGAGGTTAACCCACACCTTCACTGACAAGACCGAGATTAGTCTTTCAAGGTCGTTGTCTGTGTTCACATAATCTCCTCCTTTCGTTCTCGGCCCTGTTCAACAGCAAGAAATAAGTTTTCGTTGTCTCGTGCAATGGGACAATAAACTTGTCCTCGAAATTTTGGCAAATACACACACGAACACTCGGTTTAAATTTCATATATGAGACGTGGGATAGTTCAAAAGTGTGTGGAACGAAGATTTTGGTGTCCTATCCTTGCATTTGTCTATTAGGGGTCGACACTTACCACAAAAATAGATTCCGAGAACCAGATTTGACCTCGGTGCATCCCGAACACAAAATGGAGTCCTAACCACTCGACGGTGGCGTTCGGTATTGGTCACAGGATTATTAACGGAAGGGCAGGACCGTCTCCTTTCAAAACCCCGGTTCAATGACCCACGTGACGCATTTAAGTGTGGAACGCGGTAATTTGTAACGGGCGACGTAGTTCTTTTATTTTTTATAATTTATTTACTTCGCGATTTATTATTTTTTCTGGATATCTTACAGAAATAATTATTAAAACTGTGATCAGAATTTTGGCTAATTCTATTTCTGTGACACTACAAAGGACTGTTTAAAATTCGATCAAGGATGTCCAGTATATCGCGGGACTCCTTTCAAAAGACATGCATACGTACATCGCTTTGTGGTTGTCATGCTTTGCTCCACAACTGGTGTACAAATGAATGTTTCAGGTGTCTCGCAAAATTTTCATACGAAACTATATTTGCGACCTAGTTCTTTATCTGGCGTTCTATTTTAAGCCGAACACTTGCTAGCAACGACAGTTACCGCCAGGTACTGAATACATTAACAACACGTGTTTTCTGATATGACGGAACTACTTTCCGTCAAAAGGGGTTACACAACATCACAGAAAAAAACATACGCGATCCCAACAAAATTCATCAGCGGCCCGCGGGTTGATAATCTCTGGTCTAATACACAAGAAATAATCCTCTTTTGCTTGGGCAGTGCATCAACACGACTCCAGCTACTACGCCACTGTAACCATCTTGTATTCTATACACTATTTGAGATTGTAGCGAGTGTCCTCAGTCACTCCACAAGAATAAATCAAAACCACATTCCCCCCCTACACCGTTACATAATCCACAGTCAATATTTAAAATTTTCATCGCCATGATGATGGAAGCAGCAATGACCTCCGAAACATCAGTTAACTTCTACCACATTACAAAGCGCCACAGCCCAGAAGACAGCGATTTCATAAAAAAACTGGTATCAGTTTTGCTGCTACGAAATTAGAACTGAGACAGGACCTCCCTTGTTCGGCTGTGTGAAATATTTCCTTGTAGTTTATTTAATATAATCGGCATAAAAAATTGATATTTTTATATTCAATCGTTTCGTCAAACTAGATTATCCACAACTCTACGTCAAAAGTAGACTTACTCGCACAAACACACCCCCCAAAGTATAACATTTCTCGGGAATGGACTCGTCCAAGATCCTATCGCAAATGAAACTCAGAAGATAACAGGACTGCAACCACTAAATACTTTCAATATATGAATACATGGCAATTAGTTTATTCAGAAGAGTACATTCAACGTGTACAACAGTCGGTTAAATTACACTTTGGGTGCTTTGAGAAGTCAGTATATCACATGCACGGAAGTACTTAATAAGTCCCCCACAAGTCCATTGTCTAAAACAATTGACAAACAAAATGGCGCAAACAATTTAGACGATTCTTAACGACCGTGTACATTTTCATATGGATTGAACAAATTAAAGAAAGTAAACTAAAATATTTGCGGACTCAAACCGTTCTGATTTAAAGTAATTACGAAACACGAAACGTTAGACATCTGGTAGGTCATCCTAGATGGGGGATCGGATTATCTCGAGGCTTTAGTCCCACACAGCAGTGGAGAGTAATAAACAAAACTTGAGTACGGACAGACGCCGAGCTATTAAAAAAATTCACATCTTTATACAAAAAAAAAAATTACTAACTGCACGAAACAGTCGTCGTTATAGAGTAAAAAAGAATTTCGTGAACCCGTAATTATCATTAATGTGTTCGCAACAACCCGCAAGTGGACACTGAGCCTACTGAATCCAATTCACGCCCTTAAGTCTGCAAATATCTGCATATTTATATTTTCATTAACTACTGTATTCATATTACGACACGTACTATATAAGTGGCAGTGTTGTTTAATATTTGGTCACCCCTGAATACTAATACCGCTGGCACTGTCTGTCCATATTGGAAGGAATGTGTTCTTGTATCTAACGGATTGAACGCACAGCACAGCAAGCCAGCCAGCGAGCCTATCAGCCCACTTCACTCTAGCCAGAAGTGCATGCACCATATGGTAGATGGCATAATGTCACATGTACAAAACCCATACAGACGACCTTGTTCTGAGAAATATATGATGGCATTCTCTCTCTCTCTAGTAGTTTCAAGACATCGAAGTAACGCGTGGGTGGATATATCGTCCATCAAAACACTTCCACTACACAGTAATAACATCGATTTATAAGTTTACTACTCACTACAGCGACATTTGCGTACATTCATAAACTGAAAACCTGCTTAAATTTCACGGAGCAAAGTCCTTCTTGACAAGCTGACAACAGATCGAGATAGTCCTTAGCCAAATTTTCACATCCGAAAGTTAATTGTCATATTCCCAACAGCCCTCCAGTGGTCCCAACCCTAAGTCAGTTGAATCTCATCTTATTTCTAGAAGACACATTTTAATATTATCAACCATATCTTTTCCCTTAATGCCTTCCGATTAAAATTCTGTAAGTATTACTACGTTCCACGCCCATCAAATCACACAATATTCGGTCAACAGTATAAATTACAAAGGCCACCTTATCTTAATATCGTTATTTAACTATATAATCAAAATTAGGTGACTATAATTCACGTGAAATTCTTGATGAAGGTACTTATTTTTGACTTATTAATATATATAAAACTGTCATTAGAAGTTGTTTTACGCATTGTGTAATCACTCGAAGATAAGCTAACCCACCAGAAATGTGTTGCATTTTTTTTATACTTAGAGTGGGGATGAATCCATATAATCACATGCCTGTGACTCCAATATTGATAATTACCGTAAAACAAACAAAACAAATGTCGACAATAATGTAACTACAAATATTTTCTCAGACGTAACTGTTTACAAACATAAAATAAAACTGAACTCACCGGATCCAGATCTGAATCCCATAACTCCTTTAGGTCAGTTGTGCCAATATCATAAAACGTTCTGTCCACGGAAAATGTCTCCATTTTAAATTTCAGAACACACACACACACACGTTTAAATTAATAAACGATATCGTACTGTGTTCTTATTAAATGTATGTCAGTATATAATTCTCCCTTTATTAAGTCAATTGGCACTATATTGTCAAGTGATCACGTTCTTTTAACGTGAAAGCACAATTGTGATAACTTTTATATTCCGTTTTCCTCAACACACACACATCAAGTCGATTATACAATTAAATGTTTCACGTCGCTGAAATAACTGTACCATTCACTTGCATGTTCTTAACACACGCTTGTGATATTACGTAATTAATTAATTCAATTTAAATATCAATAGGAACTTCTTTCAATCCGTAACATAAATCAGTTCGCTTAGAGGAACAGAATAACAGAAGCGAGTTATAAACAAGTCTGGAAGGGGGGAGGGGAATTGTCCGTTTCCTTTTCCGGTACGAAAAGAGATACTTAAGGAGGGGCTGGCGAATCGCAGTGAAGCGAGAGGAAACTGTAATATCTTCCTATTACAATACGGACACTAGAGGTGGAAAACAAAACGTCTGCAAGCCGATTTCGATATTCGAAGTACACTGAAACACTTCCTGGTGCACTGTGTATAACATGAGAGAATATTTCGAGAAATTTCACTCGCTGATAACCTACACCACCACCAACCACGACAGGCACCTGTTGACTAACTTTCAGTACACATTTGATTAACAGCGAAGTCACCAGTGAGGGGAGTATCACAAACACTGAACGAATCCGAGAACTTAAACTCCCTCCACCCACCTACAACAACCAATCACAACTGTTCCTTCGGCTAGTAAGCTGATAAGGGTGCACGTAATTCCGTAGGTTAAATCCACAGCACTTATTAAAGAGAGTTTAAGATAAAAGATACCAACATTTCGAATTCTTATCAAGGGGTCAAATGTGGAAGCCGGATGTTTCCATGTTTGTCGAGTCTGATGCAAATGTCACACGGCGAAGCGCACTAGCTACTCGGTTGCTGGCCGGCGTCCTTCTAAGTGCTGTCTCTAGCACGAAGTATGTCCCCTCAACCACTGCTCCATGAGAAGGCGGAGTCAGCAGTTTCAATGACCTTTAGAATGCTATGCTTCGCGTTTCGCCAAAGTTGTCTCTGATTGGTCGACTTTCAGGAATGTGGAATCTTTATGCCTTCTTGCACACTTTCAAGTTTAAATTTGCAACAGTAGCAAGAATCTCTTAAACATTTTCTGCAAGTTTCCTTTTTTATAACCTTTTTTTTTCCTTATTGTTGCTTCATATCTGCCAGCTTCTATTATGAAGTACAAAGTTTGTTTATGGTTGAGTAAACTTCGATGTTAGAAATGTGAAGTTTATCGACAATAAAGTTTAAAAAGGACGAGACGGAATATATTGATAGCATATTGTCCATTTTACTGCAACACTGTTGTTTCCTCTCTTCACTCCGGTGGACTTTGGTTACGCCCAATAATCAGCTGTGCGGGACAACGCGAAATCGATTGCCACCTATTAGTGATTCTAGCAGTCTCTTCTTATACTTCGGTGGCTCTAACGATAAAAGGAGCTTCACTCTTAATTTAACTTCAAACACTACCACACCTTCTTGCCTTACCTCAGTTTGATTAATACCAAACGGGGGCAAATAGTGTATTATATTAATGGATCATGGGCTGGAATCACAAAAAATGAACACAAAATGTGGGAAAATATTAGACTGAGAAATTGGAATTTCACTGTATTATTCCACAAATTAGAGACTGGTTTCACTGCTGCCAACCTACCTTCAACCTTTGTTTAAACATCAAAGGGACAAGACACGTATATGGAGATGGGTATTACAGAATTTCCAAAAGTTTTGCTGTCACAATGAGATATTTTTATTACAATAAAAACTCTTCTCTCCCAATGATTTTTCCTCTCCACTTAAGGTAACGAACACTATTATCCATATGCGTACACTAATGTGCCAGCCAGCAGGAAGTGGGATTTGAGCAGTCAATATTATTTCCTTAAACAGCGTTAACCAGTTGATCTTCGTAATGGTGAAGTGTGGTGTTTTCTTCGCGGTACGGACTGGATTATTAAATAATATTCATACGAGCTTCTGCGTCAAATGTTTAATTAATTATCATAATAAAAATCTATTATTTCCTTAAACAGCGTAAACCAGTTGATCTTCGTAATGGTGAAGTGTGGTGTTTTCTTCGCGGTACGGACTGAATTCTTAAATACAATTATACGGACGTCAAGGGATTAAATATAATTCGCGTGTCCTACATGTTTTTTTTCTTCGCAATCTAAAAAGAAAATATGGAATATTTTTCGAATATCTATCACCACACAAAATGCGCTGGTGATATCACCTCCTCACAAATCCATATGATCGCCACGTTGGCAAAATAATTTAAGTAGGGTAATGTGGGACAATTCCGTACGTCAGGTAATTCTACAAAGTGGTAGCTAGTGATATGCTGTACATACCAAATTTAATGAACATTCGTCATCCGGTTAAAATACTTTTCGGCGGGGGATGAGGTGTGGTCACGCGATTAGGACAACACGATGACAAGTCATTAATCATCACGTTTCATTTTCCTTATAAGTACGATATTATCGAGGGACAAGTGAAATTATGCATTGGTATTTTGCTGATATGCCACCAGGTGGGTGGAGAAACATTTCAAACACAGGCGTCCACTTTCTACAGAAACTTACAAGTGTGTCTCAAGATACGATGTCTTTGCCATGATTTTATTCATCCCCTGCACAGACAATTACCGGATAGTACCTTAAATTAGAACACACATCCCTTCTACTTATCAGTCACCATTTAAATTCCATAATCGAAAGCTTCCCTAAATACGGCACAGACAGAAATAAATCAACGCAATCCAAATCTTTGGACGTGGTGGAAGTTTTTGGCTACACGATCCAATCATTTTATCCACATGAACAGTCTCCTTTATTAATTGGACATGGGGCTAGGTTCCAGAAACCTGAGCCTCGCTGAGAATCCACTTAACCCTGTTATCATCATCTTCACCGACAGTCATCAGCGATTCTTTCGTGTTACTGTTTGAGGTCGCGCGTGCCCGCTGAGCCGGAAGGTCACGTGACTAACTGACCACGTGGAGCCCTAGACACACCCTTCACAGCACCGTTAACTAAACAAGTTTTTATTGAAGCCCTTACAGTCCCCATGCCAAGTACGACGAGAACAAAATCAGATTTACTGGGACGGAATTAAGGCGGTCCATACAAATCTTGTTCTTGATATTAAGAAATATTTGTAACCTTTACAAGAGTCAAGGAAAGTGACCTTTTAGTTTAAAATCCTGCAGAGCTGAATACCTTGGAGCAACAACGGGATAACTCACACTTTTTATTAAAACACGGAAGAATTATTGCTTTAATTACGCCTTTTATTTTTAAACATGATCCTGGGACACGAATTTAAAGATGAAAAATCACACGTGACTTAGCTCGCCCCTACGACAGAGAGCAGCAATGAGATTACATGGAACATTTTTTTTTTCCAACTTTGTGGGTTAGCACACTGTCGCTCCCAGGACATAAAATTACGTAATTTAATTCACGGCCAAGGTACGAGCAAATCAGCGGCAGGTGTTAACCCTCTGAAACACGAAGTTCATCTAAATAATATTTAACAATAAAACGCAAAGAGTCTCCATTGTAAAAGTTGATCGGTTAATGTTTTTAATGAAAATAATCGCTGTTTATTAGAATAATTAGAAAAACCCTTAAATACATTCTGTGGATAAAGCTCTATTACTTATTGTTACAGCAAATGGCATTTACAGTTATCACTGGGATTTAAAGGGACAAATTGAATCAGAATATAAGTCAGGGGTTCTCAACATTCTTCTATACCTGAGGCCATACTCGACCTTTCTTATCACTTCGCAGACCGTAAGGTTAAAATGAGAATATAATTATTACGAGATTCATCGAAGTTTTTTTGTAATCTGATTTCACATTTTACTCAAAAATGTTCTTTAACAAAACCAAACATCAGCGAAATGCAAGATGCTACTTTTGGTCTGTATTACCACTGGCTGTTTCTAATTACAAAATACGGGAAGTAAGTTTTTGTGCTAAAAACGAAGGGCGGCAAACATCGGTAGGACTCCTTGGACGAGGGATCGGCCCGACTTCGTATTCAAAAGTCATAATTATCTATTCAAGTTCATTAGAAATTTGTTTCATCACAAAATTTCTTATACGTCTGACCTTGGAATTGTCCATAATCGCCAACGAATCCAGACGAATATGTTAAAAAAACAAAAATAACTTTAAACGATACATTCTCGCGAGAAAAATGTTCAAAATGACATTTATCGACTCGAAATAAAACAAAAAATAAACTATCACAGTACAGACAGAATTCGTTAGATCACGTTAGAAGCATGAAAAATATTAGAAGCCAAAAGCAAGTTCTGGACAACAATGAACCCTTTAAAGTCCATTAATAACTCTATGTCCCACTTTCTTCAACAATCAGAAACACTGCATTTTACATTTACTGATTTCGTTATCATTCACGCAATAAACAGCGACCATTTCCTTAAACAGCGTCAACCAGTTGATCTAAGTAATGGTGAAGTGAAGTGTTTACTTCGCGGTACGGGCTGAATACTTAAATATTACTTTGAGAAGTTTCGGGCTTTCAAAGAGTTAAAAGAGGCTATTTTATCCATTAGCAGACCAGACCAAAATATGCCACTGACTGGTCTAACTTCGTGACCAGAATATAAAAAATCTTCAAGACACTGGCGACAGTCGTTCTGATGTTGCAAAAAACATGTCGAAGACAAATCCTTCATACACGCGTCTCCTAGCGCCGTAACATTACGAAAACCTTCAATTCCGTATAATTCCCTTTATAAAATTACTCACAAAAAAATATTTACTGTGCATCTAACGTAAGTTTATTGATTGGCAAATGATAACACGATGATCAGACCGGGACCTGATTCCCGTCAGGGGCTGGGATTTTTCTCTTCGCCATCGTGTCCAGATGGACTCCTACGAGGGCCAGGGGATTCTTTACAAAGGATTACAGCGGCCGAAGCTTGAAGCTCGCCACTCCCCCTCAATCTGGTTCCGAGATTAAAATGTAAGACACTTAATCTCAGAATTTAACGTTTTCAAGAAGCTCAAATTCTTATTAAGATCTTGTATGGGTGATGACTGTGTTGTCTTGTACAGAATTTTGGTTGGATAACCTGAAGGGAAGATAAATTTCTGGGCTAGCTAAGCAACTATCAGTTTCTTAAGAATGTGTTTAATTGGGTTTGCTTTGGTTACTTTAAGATTTGTTAGATTGGGTTCAGAGTCTATTTCTTAAGCTACGTTTTCTCCCCTGTAGCTTAGGTTACATTACTTTATGTTGCTTTTATCTAGCTTATCTTAAACCGTGTTTGGTTACGTTAAGCTGGATTAGTCTGAGTAACGTCCGCAAAAGACAGACGTTGACGAAAGAGTATAACAAGACTCCCGTCTGTTGGTCCACTCTTCTACGAGGTTAACCCACACCTTCACTGACAAGACCGAGATTAGTCTTTCAAGGTCGTTGTCTGTGTTCACATAATCTCCTCCTTTCGTTCTCGGCCCTGTTCAACAGCAAGAAATAAGTTTTCGTTGTCTCGTGCAATGGGACAATAAACTTGTCCTCGAAATTTTGGCAAATACACACACGAACACGCGGTTTAAATTTCATATATGAGACGTAGGATAGTTCAAAAGTGTGTGGAAGGAATATTTTGGTGACTTATATTTGGTATTATCCTTGCATTTGTCTATTAGGGGTCGACACTTACCACAAAAATAGATTCCGAGAACCAGATTTGACCTCGGTGCATCCCGAACACAAAATGGAGTCCTAACCACTCGACGGTGGCGTTCGGTATTGGTCACAGGATTATTAACGGAAGGGCAGGACCGTCTCCTTTCAAAACCCCGGTTCAATGACCCACGTGACGCATTTAAGTGTGGAACGCGGTAATTTGTAACGGGCGACGTAGTTATTTTATTTTTTATAATTTATTTACTTCGCGATTTATTATTTTTTCTGGATATCTTACAGAAATAATTATTAAAACTGTGATCAGAATTTTGGCTAATTCTATTTCTGTGACACTACAAAGGACTGTTTAAAATTCGATCAAGGATGTCCAGTATATCGCGGGACTCCTTTCAAAAGACATGCATACGTACATCGCTTTGTGGTTGTCATGCTTTGCTCCACAACTGGTGTACAAATGAATGTTTCAGGTGTCTCGCAAAATTTTCATACGAAACTATATTTGCGACCTAGTTCTTTATCTGGCGTTCTATTTTAAGCCGAACACTTGCTAGCAACGACAGTTACCGCCAGGTACTGAATACATTAACAACACGTGTTTTCTGATATGACGGAACTACTTTCCGTCAAAAGGGGTTACACAACATCACAGAAAAAAACATACGCGATCCCAACAAAATTCATCAGCGGCCCGCGGGTTGATAATCTCTGGTCTAATACACAAGAAATAATCCTCTTTTGCTTGGGCAGTGCATCAACACGACTCCAGCTACTACGCCACTGTAACCATCTTGTATTCTATACACTATTTGAGATTGTAGCGAGTGTCCTCAGTCACTCCACAAGAATAAATCAAAACCACATTCCCCCCTTACACCGTTACATAATCCACAGTCAATATTTAAAATTTTCATCGCCATGATGATGGAAGCAGCAATGACCTCCGAAACATCAGTTAACTTCTACCACATTACAAAGCGCCACAGCACAGGAGACAGCGATTTCATCTTCTACCACATTACAAAGCGCCACAGCCCAGAAGACAGCGATTTCATAAAAAAACTGGTATCAGTTTTGCTGCTACGAAATTAGAACTGAGACAGGACCTCCCTTGTTCGGCTGTGTGAAATATTTCCTTGTAGTTTATTTAATATAATCGGCATAAAAAATTGATATTTTTATATTCAATCGTTTCGTCAAACTAGATTATCCACAACTCTACGTCAAAAGTAGACTTACTCGCACAAACACACCCCCCAAAGTATAACATTTCTCGGGAATGGACTCGTCCAAGATCCTATCGCAAATGAAACTCAGAAGATAACAGGACTGCAACCACTAAATACTTTCAATATATGAATACATGGCAATTAGTTTATTCAGAAGAGTACATTCAACGTGTACAACAGTCGGTTAAATTACACTTTGGGTGCTTTGAGAAGTCAGTATATCACATGCACGGAAGTACTTAATAAGTCCCCCACAAGTCCATTGTCTAAAACAATTGACAAACAAAATGGCGCAAACAATTTAGACGATTCTTAACGACCGTGTACATTTTCATATGGATTGAACAAATTAAAGAAAGTAAACTAAAATATTTGCGGACTCAAACCGTTCTGATTTAAAGTAATTACGAAACACGAAACGTTAGACATCTGGTAGGTCATCCTAGATGGGGGATCGGATTATCTCGAGGCTTTAGTCCCACACAGCAGTGGAGAGTAATAAACAAAACTTGAGTACGGACAGACGCCGAGCTATTAAAAAAATTCACATCTTTATACAAAAAAAAAAATTACTAACTGCACGAAACAGTCGTCGTTATAGAGTAAAAAAGAATTTCGTGAACCCGTAATTATCATTAATGTGTTCGCAACAACCCGCAAGTGGACACTGAGCCTACTGAATCCAATTCACGCCCTTAAGTCTGCAAATATCTGCATATTTATATTTTCATTAACTACTGTATTCATATTACGACACGTACTATATAAGTGGCAGTGTTGTTTAATATTTGGTCACCCCTGAATACTAATACCGCTGGCACTGTCTGTCCATATTGGAAGGAATGTGTTCTTGTATCTAACGGATTGAACGCACAGCACAGCAAGCCAGCCAGCGAGCCTATCACCCACTTCACTCTAGCCAGAAGTGCATGCAACATATGGTAGATGGCATAATGTCACATGTACAAAACCCATACAGACGACCTTGTTCTGAGAAATATATGATGGCATTCTCTCTCTCTCTAGTAGTTTCAAGACATCGAAGTAACGCGTGGGTGGATATATCGTCCATCAAAACACTTCCACTACACAGTAATAACATCGATTTATAAGTTTACTACTCACTACAGCGACATTTGCGTACATTCATAAACTGAAAACCTGCTTAAATTTCACGGAGCAAAGTCCTTCTTGACAAGCTGACAACAGATCGAGATAGTCCTTAGCCAAATTTTCACATCCGAAAGTTAATTGTCATATTCCCAACAGCCCTCCAGTGGTCCCAACCCTAAGTCAGTTGAATCTCATCTTATTTCTAGAAGACACATTTTAATATTATCAACCATATCTTTTCCCTTAATGCCTTCCGATTAAAATTCTGTAAGTATTACTACGTTCCACGCCCATCAAATCACACAATATTCGGTCAACAGTATAAATTACAAAGGCCACCTTATCTTAATATCGTTATTTAACTATATAATCAAAATTAGGTGACTATAATTCACGTGAAATTCTTGATGAAGGTACTTATTTTTGACTTATTAATATATATAAAACTGTCATTAGAAGTTGTTTTACGCATTGTGTAATCACTCGAAGATAAGCTAACCCACCAGAAATGTGTTGCATTTTTTTTATACTTAGAGTGGGGATGAATCCATATAATCACATGCCTGTGACTCCAATATTGATAATTACCGTAAAACAAACAAAACAAATGTCGACAATAATGTAACTACAAATATTTTCTCAGACGTAACTGTTTACAAACATAAAATAAAACTGAACTCACCGGATCCAGATCTGAATCCCATAACTCCTTTAGGTCAGTTGTGCCAATATCATAAAACGTTCTGTCCACGGAAAATGTCTCCATTTTAAATTTCAGAACACACACACACACACGTTTAAATTAATAAACGATATCGTACTGTGTTCTTATTAAATGTATGTCAGTATATAATTCTCCCTTTATTAAGTCAATTGGCACTATATTGTCAAGTGATCACGTTCTTTTAACGTGAAAGCACAATTGTGATAACTTTTATATTCCGTTTTCCTCAACACACACACATCAAGTCGATTATACAATTAAATGTTTCACGTCGCTGAAATAACTGTACCATTCACTTGCATGTTCTTAACACACGCTTGTGATATTACGTAATTAATTAATTCAATTTAAATATCAATAGGAACTTCTTTCAATCCGTAACATAAATCAGTTCGCTTAGAGGAACAGAATAACAGAAGCGAGTTATAAACAAGTCTGGAAGGGGGGAGGGGAATTGTCCGTTTCCTTTTCCGGTACGAAAAGAGATACTTAAGGAGGGGCTGGCGAATCGCAGTGAAGCGAGAGGAAACTGTAATATCTTCCTATTACAATACGGACACTAGAGGTGGAAAACAAAACGTCTGCAAGCCGATTTCGATATTCGAAGTACACTGAAACACTTCCTGGTGCACTGTGTATAACATGAGAGAATATTTCGAGAAATTTCACTCGCTGATAACCTACACCACCACCAACCACGACAGGCACCTGTTGACTAACTTTCAGTACACATTTGATTAACAGCGAAGTCACCAGTGAGGGGAGTATCACAAACACTGAACGAATCCGAGAACTTAAACTCCCTCCACCCACCTACAACAACCAATCACAACTGTTCCTTCGGCTAGTAAGCTGATAAGGGTGCACGTAATTCCGTAGGTTAAATCCACAGCACTTATTAAAGAGAGTTTAAGATAAAAGATACCAACATTTCGAATTCTTATCAAGGGGTCAAATGTGGAAGCCGGATGTTTCCATGTTTGTCGAGTCTGATGCAAATGTCACACGGCGAAGCGCACTAGCTACTCGGTTGCTGGCCGGCGTCCTTCTAAGTGCTGTCTCTAGCACGAAGTATGTCCCCTCAACCACTGCTCCATGAGAAGGCGGAGTCAGCAGTTTCAATGACCTTTAGAATGCTATGCTTCGCGTTTCGCCAAAGTTGTCTCTGATTGGTCGACTTTCAGGAATGTGGAATCTTTATGCCTTCTTGCACACTTTCAAGTTTAAATTTGCAACAGTAGCAAGAATCTCTTAAACATTTTCTGCAAGTTTCCTTTTTTATAACCTTTTTTTTTCCTTATTGTTGCTTCATATCTGCCAGCTTCTATTATGAAGTACAAAGTTTGTTTATGGTTGAGTAAACTTCGATGTTAGAAATGTGAAGTTTATCGACAATAAAGTTTAAAAAGGACGAGACGGAATATATTGATAGCATATTGTCCATTTTACTGCAACACTGTTGTTTCCTCTCTTCACTCCGGTGGACTTTGGTTACGCCCAATAATCAGCTGTGCGGGACAACGCGAAATCGATTGCCACCTATTAGTGATTCTAGCAGTCTCTTCTTATACTTCGGTGGCTCTAACGATAAAAGGAGCTTCACTCTTAATTTAACTTCAAACACTACCACACCTTCTTGCCTTACCTCAGTTTGATTAATACCAAACGGGGGCAAATAGTGTATTATATTAATGGATCATGGGCTGGAATCACAAAAAATGAACACAAAATGTGGGAAAATATTAGACTGAGAAATTGGAATTTCACTGTATTATTCCACAAATTAGAGACTGGTTTCACTGCTGCCAACCTACCTTCAACCTTTGTTTAAACATCAAAGGGACAAGACACGTATATGGAGATGGGTATTACAGAATTTCCAAAAGTTTTGCTGTCACAATGAGATATTTTTATTACAATAAAAACTCTTCTCTCCCAATGATTTTTCCTCTCCACTTAAGGTAACGAACACTATTATCCATATGCGTACACTAATGTGCCAGCCAGCAGGAAGTGGGATTTGAGCAGTCAAAAATTACAATGGTACAGGTCATTTGAACATTCTTTAGTGGCTTGGTACACAACACTGTAACGAAATAATTTAAAACATGCAGAAAGGGGGGCTACACACTCATTTCAATGCTGCACACTTTATTTAAAATGATAAACAATAAAAAAATAATATATATATAAGTTGAATGATGCACAACCACATCAGCAGGAGCCCCCCTTCATTTTACAACAAAATCAAGATTATTGAGAACAGAAATCAAAAGAGTAGAGTAGAGTAGATAAAGCTGTCAATGACGACAGAATTGTCAGGAGAAGAAAATCCAACATAAACATTTTTCGCTGATGGACTTGCAGAATATTTTAATCTAGGTAATTACGAAAAATGGAACCAAAAACCAGAAGGAAGTATAATGTCATCAAGTTACAATGCAAGAATTTGAACTGTAAAAAAACTTTGTCAACAAAATCAAATGTTTTACATTCTGTTATAGAATATGCAGCACCCATGTACAGATTTTGAAAGAAAAAAAAAAGGTCTCAAACAATTTTCACCATTAACTACATTTTCCTGTGTCGTTATATAGACCCACACAGAATTTGAGGAAAAACAATGCTCTCTTCACATCACACATAATAAAAATTGCTACACGTTTAGTACGCATTTGCAAAACAAGTGAAAACTGTTTTAAGACTAATAGATATTGTCAAAAAGCAGGAAGATCCATTATGGAAATCAAGACTTAAGAAGAAAGAATTAAAGACAGAAGTCATTTTACCACAGACTATTCAATTCACTCTGTGCTAGAAGGGCTCCAATTATCGGTCGAACGAGGTGTCCAGATGTTGTTCAGTGACCGAAATGGATCAAACCCAAGACCTTGCTGTAATAATGAAATGTTAACATTAGGCCCATAACACCATAACTTTAGATATTTTCTGTTATACATTTATTTGTTTAAATTAAAAATATATTTGAGTAAACTTCTCCGCACATTAAAATGACACGTAAAATGTCTACTGCGAAAACGAAGTATAAAATGGATGTACATTTGAACTTTATAGTTGGAAGGGTCCATTTTCTTAAAAAAAGGAAACTCTGCTTATGTCAGTGCCAACTCATACTTACATCAATGTCAGCTGCGTTATCTTCGTCAACGTTATGGGACGCCTCCTGTCTAATTGGTGTGGGCGACACGATGGGACTGGGCACAGAGGAGACAGATGAAGCGATGGAGCCCGTTCCAGTAGACCACGGAGATGACGACCACACCGAGTTCACAAATGAGCCCCACACCGAGACAGGAGAAGCATCGTCTTCCTCCGATACTTTCGGGGCGCTATAAAGAGTAGCATCTGCCACTGCTGGAGTATACAGAGGGTCCCACAGAGAATGAGGCCATAATTCTGTTAAAAAAAAATATATAAATAATTATATTCAGTTAATTTAAAATTAAGAAGGATGAAAAACTGATACCTATGTGCAAAAAAACAAGCAGACATAAAATATACCACAAAACAGATTCGAGGAAACTTTGCGCGATACCTCGGAATGCGTTTTGATACTTCTCTTCCTTCCGTTTATGCGCTTGTTCCATCAACAGGTTCTCTTGTTTCCATACCATATCACTCATAAACGGGGCCGACTCTGGATTTTCATCTACCTGTAATACAGCAAGCATTTTTAGAATGTAAGTAACAAATTCCTTCCACAAATACAGAGCTCGGGACACTTGCATTTCTTAATAAAGACGGCTCGGACACTTTTCTTTAACAACTGCCAATAAAAAAGGTCAGCGTCACGTCTGATGACCAAGGAAGCCACAGCTCTGGTCCTCATTAATTAGTTACAGAATCTAACCTGCAGTGACTGAGTTGTCTCAGGGAATGCACCAAGAAAAAAGCTTGAAGATTTCTTCTGTGGTAGAAGCTGCGACGATGATGACGACGATAGTGACGGTGACAGCGATTTGCCATAAACCTCCCAAGAAGAAGACGATGAAGACGGAATTTTGGTCTTTTTTGGACCTATCGGACCTAAACACGAAACATCCGACGCTGATTCTTCAAATTAATTTTATAATGTAAACGTTAATAAAGATATTACTCGAATATCTTAAAAAATACACACATTAACACACAAGTACTGAGAACAGGATATTATTTGAGGATTGAAGATTTAGCTATGTATAAAACGCTGCGTTGCTCCACACTAAGCAATAATTAGCGTTAGCAAATGGTACTCACCGAGTCCAGACGTAATGTTGGTAGAAGTGACAGGCTCTGGTGCTTTCCTGGTAGCAACAGTGCTACCAATACTGCTACATACAGGCAGAGATGACGCCACCTGCGAAAACTGCTGCTGTGACTGCTGCACGTGTTTGTGTGGAGCCACGATATTCGAATAAAGAGAATTGTCATTTCTTGCCACTACATCACTAAATGTGGCTCGTTGTTCACCCCAGCAATTACTTGAACGTAACGGAGGTGATACTCTATTGTTACAGTTCCCCAAGCTGGTAGATTCCACCACATGTGTTGGTCCTAAACACATCACATAAAATACATTAAAACTTACCCCACTTAATGGTACCTGCGCCTTGTCGTGGTGGCGGGGCTTGCGCACCTCGGTGACCCCAAGAACTACTGGTAGGGCCTCCCTAGCCAGATTGGTCGAGGGGGAGAGGTCAGACTAAGACAGGTACCCTGGTCCTCCAGGTTGGGGGTTGGTCACAAGGGTAACAACCTTGCGCCGTAAAAAGGAAGACGTTTCGAAACCTCGATCAAAGCCTCGAACAGATGGACATAACAGAGGACTGAATGGAAGAGGAGAACTGAGGAGGCCGTGGACCGAATACGGACCGGAGAGCCATAGAAAAAGAAGACATTAAAACTTACAAAACTATAATTTCACATTAAGATTGTGGTATTGTGGGGTCTTGCAAAATGTAATCTTTTGGTTATACATCAAAGTATTGCACAAATGTGCTACCAGCATCTTTGTGGTTAAGCAGGTTCCTCCAAAACACTACACTGCGCAATAACCGATAAGACCACAATCTAAACTCACGTCACCAAAAAAAAAGAGCCTACTTTTATGCGCCTGTGGTACCTGGTCTCCTAACCACAGGGAAGAACACAGATTGAGGGTATTTCAAAACAAGGCGCTCAGGAAAAATATCTGAATCTAAGACGGATGATCCACGTCTAAAGAATGAACTTGTCAAAATGGTACGTCACTATGACGACTTCATCAGATTTCATATTACAACACAAGCCTACTGACCCTTTGAATTTCCAGTTTTATCGGTTGTGCGCCTCTTAAGTACATTTCCATCTTTCCGATCTCGACTGGTATTTTTAGACGACTTCAGTTTGTATGGTAATTCTAAACTCAGTGGTCTAGGGACATCAGTGCTACCAATGGTGGACGTCTTGTTTGATCCAACATCAAACTCCTGCTGCTGCTGTGTGCGTTTTACCAGCACTGATTTGTGACTGGACTTCCAGCGGCTAGTGAAATCCTTCCTCTTTTGAGCCTCTCGATCATAATCATCATCATCACAATCACCTTCGTAATTATCTCGGTAGTCAGAACTATGGTTATCATTCTTTGCCGTTGTTTTGTGTGGTCTGCCTAACGATCGTGTCCCACACGAATCTCTTTCCTGGAATAAATATTCACAACATAAATTAAATATATAAATACACAGACACACATAATTTGTATGGTAGAAAAAAATACATAAAATACAGGAAGTTCCCTCAAATGTTAGATTCCTTCTTCAAAAAGAAAATATATTTAAGTTTATGACGTGCCTTTTCAACTTCATCATTGTTTGAGCTTTCTGTTGTTGTGGATGAAGTTTCCTCCTCTGAACAAATCATGGGTTCTGGATGAACTTTATTCTTCTTGAACGCTTGACCGAGCCTTTTCCCGTCTTTACCGCTCTCCGCGGTCTTCTTGCAGTTGGACTCCACAGCCACGCAATTTGCCGTGTTTGCCGGCGCTTTCAGTTCCGAATCTACTTGTCTGGATTTTAAAGTAGAAACTCCTTGACTGGACCTCGAAAATACACTCCCCCAACTTTTCTTCAACACTGGAATTTCGTGTAATGACTCAGAAAGTACAGGCGCATCACTGTTATTGCTGTTTCGTTTTCCAAGCTTCCTCTTATTTTTTATTGCAAAAAGTGGAGTCGAAGAATTTGAACAACCTCCTTCAGGTTCGTAATATTTCGCGCACACTGACCCCTCCTTCGCGTCTATTTCACTCATTATATGCCTGTCATCAACCACTGTCCAATTGTCATTTTTGCTAGATGAACTTCTGTAAGTGTTATTTGAGTTGTGTGACGGCCCTTTCAAGTGCTTCTGCGTTTGCGGAACTGATGAATGAATATTCCACTCTCCCACTTCTTCCTGTTTTCCATTACATGATTTACTTTCCCCAATCTTTTGACCACTAGGAGAACTCTGTTTTACATCAGACAGTACACAGCTGGCTCTGTCTACTTCCATGGCTATGAGGGCACACCTAAGTATACGATCCGACTCGAAGAATGCGGCGGCAAGAACACAGAATAGAAGAAATGCCATGAAACTAACAGCTGAATAATAAAGTAATGGTTCCCAGTCGGGGCGACCCAAGACGCTGGAACAAGATACCAGAAAGTATGGCGGCAAAGTTGTAATTAATGTGTAATTAACTGGTATGCCAAGACTAGTGTCTATACTCAGAGTACGCTGAATACGAGAAAGTGTAAAATCTGGAGTGAACGCTATGTCGATCTTGTGCGTGCCATTTGGCGGAAGATAAAACGCTCCGCAGTTAAGTATCCGGAATCCGTAACCTTCGCAAGGAAGTCCGTTAATGTTAAAACCTGTCACGTGGATCGGCAAATCACCGGTGTTGCGAGCAGTAAAAGACCTCTTCACCGTGAGATTTGGTACCGGGAACTTGCGATGTTTTTCTCCTAAAAACAAATTATGCATGAGATTTCAAACACTTGATAACTTTCTCATACAAAAATTAAATTATATTCCAATCAACAACTTACAAATATTTTTCTTACAGAAATATACATTTTTGCTTTTTCATTATCATAAACTGTCTTTAGGCATGGTATAAGCAAAGTAAGAAAACATCGACTTACGTTCACAATCTTTAAGAAGTTTCTCTGATAATTCAAACAGAAGAGGAGTCCCAGATCCTGGTTTTCTGTTTCCAAATCGGAACTGCGCATGTGAAGCCTGCCCTATAACCTGCACAACCTCCAATACCGTCAGGTTGTTTCTCACGTAGATAAGCGCCGAGACGGGCCCAGCTTTTACGGGCGAGAAGCCCAGTCTCGCACGAACTGTTTCACCGGGTTGTATCAACATGGCAAAAGTTTCTCTATGTACTGGAACACCCAGTTGACTCTGCAACATGGCGCTAGGCCTGGTGCCTTCCGCCCACGTAAATTCTCCATGTGCCGAGTTTGAGCATTCTTTACAATCAGGACGAAATCTATTAAAAATAATCGTGACTTAGAAAACAGAATTAAAAGATAAAACCGTCTTACTTATGTACATCTGAGGGCCTTGCTTGTTCATCTCGTACGTTTTGTGCTATATATCTAAAAAATTTGAGGAAATAACAGACAGAATATGGTGCCATAACCCAAAAGACCATATTCCAAATTTTACTGCCTTGAAAACCTCATACATATTACTATATTTGTTAATATGACACCAACCTTTCTGGAAGGCTGTCCAAGAAATGGTTTCCCTGTACATAAACAGAGTCGAGAGCCAACTGAATAATCACCACCTCTGACGAAGGATTTCTCAGGACAAGTTCCTTGTACGATGTGTTCCCAATCTGCGTAACAGGAAAGGTGACAGCAGCGGTGAAGCCATCTTGAAGCGAAGACAAAAGTTTGGGCCATGTGAGTCTTACTCTGGCCTGGAACATGTGGCTCCGCACCTCTGTGGTATCTAAACGCAACGTAAAGTTCTGCCATACTGACGACCCGCCATCTGTCAGTGCCAGATAACGGTTATACCTTATGTTCAACAACACCAAATCTGTATCTTGCGCATGAATAGGGAGTCCCAGTACATCAAGCCAGTGACTCCCAACTGAAAAGGAAATTACAAAATTCATACACTTCTGAAACTCGTAAAAGACAAATATTAAAACTAGTCAACTTAATGCAGAAAAGTCATTCTTGACAAGTTAACTTGTCTGGTCAAGAAAATTCCCGTCTCTTACATAACTCAAGCAGTCGGCCACTACGATACATTTCTGGTCTACCATGTTAGAACATCTTTCTCCATGGACCACTTGCATATGTACGAAGATGATCACCGATAATGTTGAGTACGCAGACAACAGGTAGTACGTTATCAGTCTTAAAAGATCACATCTTAGGGGGCACGTGAAATTTAAAAAAAAAAAATTATTTTATGATAAACACTGAATAATCAGTAATGTAATTTATTTTAGTTGTAGATTATATACTATGTATAACTTGAATTATACACCAACAACTTTGTGGGTACAAATTTGGAAGAAAAATTATATCTGGGGGTACGCGAACAAAAAAAGGTTGAATACCACTGCTCTAAAGCACATTAATCTCAACTTCAACCATACAGATAGAGGCAGCATGTTCTTCAGACACGTTGGTACGCAACCAGAAGAATACAAGGTGCAACAACTAAGCAAACTATCTCAGGTATTTTACTTATAAATTGGAGTCTTACTTACGAACTCGGTTCAGTTTCACATAAATATAACAGACTTGTGGGTAATTTTATATTCATATTATTTAATGTTAAACTAAACTTATTTCATTACTAAAGACACATCCCACACAACTGATATGATTCCAATACAAACAAGTAAATGGGACACTGACGACAAAACAAGACCAGAATACAATGCACAAAACAAATGAACACTCCTCGGGTATGAACGAAACACGTAACACTGACGACTAGTTAGCTATCCCAAGAGAATTTCTCACAATCCACATGCATTTAAGAAGGTAAATGTTAGCGACTAAATTAAAATAAAATTAAACATGTTACACCGAATTCTGAATCTTCAATGCTTGCCTTACTATTTTGTATAATTTATAGAATTTGAGGTTCTCACACGAGTCCGAAGACGGCTGTCTTATGGGTTGTAATGCTGTACAGTCTGGTTGAAGTTTACCCATTTCAGAGGTCTTCGGGTCCTCCGCCAACAAGGCGATAATGGAGGCAGTATGGCGTTACAATCCAGCCATCTTCATCATGCGTAAGTTGGTTTGGTAAGTTAGTGTAAAAATTATTATCTGGGCAAACCCGGACGTGTAATGTCCTTTAATCTACCGAGTACCACTCCCAATAAATTTGTTTCAGAGAATAAAATTTCCCAAAATGTTCACAGGAAAAATCTTTAGATTTGAAAAGTTCCCTGAGTTAACAGTCCCACACATACACATTTCTAACACAAAATGTACACAAGCTTACATAAAAATCATGCAAAATCATGCTTTTAAGTAGTAAAATAAACACAAATAAATATTACGACAGAGGATGGAAAAGTTCCAACAACTGGACAAATACAAAAATAATTATTTCACATGAAAAAGTAAACGATAGGACAGTCTTACGCAAATTTCTTCACAAAACATAAAACGTTCTGGTGCCAAGAGACCTGACACAATTCTTTTATACAGGTTGTATGACAAGTTCAAAAACATTGATCCTTGAACTCTCCTTGAATAAGATCATCAAGTGGTTAGCACTCCTGCTTTGTAACCAAGAGGTAAAGTAAAGCTGTCCCACTATACACCACGTAGGCGCTTGGGGGGGAGGAGGAGGTAGTATAGCTGCTACTCATTCTTAACCTCAGCACTAGGTGGGGATGAGTGGTTAGTGTCACTCCCCAGCTGCACTTTACTCCCGGGAAAGGACCCCAGTAAAAATTGTATAGGAGGCTGGGTGGGCCCCACAGTCGGTCTGGAGGCTAGACGAAAAATCCTCTGCCCCCGTCGGGGATCGAACCCCGGTAATCCAGTCTGTAGCCAGTCACCATACTGACTGCGCTACTCCGGCTCATGCATCCAGGAGGTACAGGATTCAAATTCTGGCCCAGAGACTGGCTACCCAGAGTCGCTGCCTGCAGGCAAATTTGGGGATAGTGCTTCGACTTACGCCATGACAACTTCCTTACACATCTTTTCCAAATCATACTTCATCCCATCCTTTGACACCATAGTCTGAGGTACTGATAGTGTCGTTAAATAAAACACTAATAAATGAAGAATACGTAGCAACATAAATTTCAAAGTTACCAAAAATACAGCTCCAGATAAAATTTCGTACACCACAAAATGTTACATTTGGATAAGGGCACTGATGACTTAAGACATTCAAGAAACTTTTCCACCCGTAACAACATCGTCTCCACTCCTTACTTGTGGTATTTGCTGATATCCCAAGATAACACTGATCTCTGCACCCAATAGCTGGGTTGAACGTCAGCACACCAATTGAGCTGATGTTAAGTGGCGATATGGGAGGTACAGGTAAAGTGAAAGAGCTGTCATGTTGTCTCTTGTACTCAAAGCTCACTTGCGGATCTGGCGGCACACTCGCAATGCCGGTCACGTCCATTTCTCGATTGAATAGTGACCGAACATGAAGCTGTTGCATGCATACCTTCCCCTGAGAAAGAACATCAACGATCACACCACATACTCTGAAGAGAAGCCAGCTACAGCTGGGCTATTAAAATCGCTGTCACGTTCATTTAAAAGTTTAGCTTTTACATTCAACCTACGAATCCACATGGCATCACAACACAGTAGACCACCATCAACATCTTCAGCTGGGTTACAAACTTGTAAAAACTATTAAACATACCCTCAGATATTATTAACCCACAGGTTTATCGATACAAAGGGTTTCCAGCCAGTAAACTGGAAAGTTTACGGCTTTCGCCTGCTCCCTTTCCCCAACAAGCACGTTCTTTAAACGTGACTAACTACTTCACACAAACACAACAAATCATAGTACTCACAGGAAAGCAATCATCAAGCACAAGTGATTCTGGAACTATCTCAAGATTCCCGTGTAATACCGTCATCCTTACTGGGATTACAACGTGCTCAAATTGAGTCTCAACAAACACTTCAGCTATTATATCCCCTTCAGTGTTTGGAGCCGTGACAGACACTCGGAATACAGCGTAATGTCCTCCCATAAGAACCAGCTGCAAACACAAAGATGCGACTGCAATGTAGCTCTGTCGTAGAGCTAGGTAAAGAACCGAAGTAAACAAAACAAAAAAAACAGTAAATTTTGTACGCAAAAAAACTCTTACAACAGAGCTCATATCACGAGATACACTTAGCAGCAAAGTCGGCATGCAACAGAATTCAAATGGTCCATTTAACGTTTCTGTACGCGAGGCATATTTATAATGTCTACAAATGCAATAGTTTTGTGTCTAAGAGAAATGGAATAATTTATTTATCTGGAAGGCTTCATTACAGACGATCTACATACTTACGTAAGATTTTCCATTCTCGATAATGAACCTTCTAATAACACAGTCCCCATAATACGAATCTGTCACAGTTTACGTTCAAAGTTACAGAATATTACATGATTTCTCATTTATCTCGCTTTACCCCCAGGAAAGGACCATGGTAACCATTCAATAGGAGGCTGGGTGGGCCCCAGAACTGGCCTGGATGCAGAGGCTAGAGGAAAAATCCTCTACCCCCGTCGGGGATCGAACCTAGTCATCCAGTCCGTAGCCACTCACTATACTGACTGAGCTACGCCAGCTCTTTATAAGACCATCAACCACCATTACTACTTACTGTTGTGTTCATATTACTGAAACTGTGTCGCTGCAGTACAGTTAACAGGTTCCCCTCTTCCACTCCAATCAATTCAATTAGCGTGCCTGTCGTATTTGTACCCCAACTTTTCAGAAGTACTGCAACTGGATTCTTATTAATGACAGCAAAATGAGCTTCCTTTTGACTAGAGGTCCCAACCGTTCCAAAATTTAAATCTGTTTCGTTAAATCCCGATAAAATCACCTGCAAGCACGTACACAAACATTAATATAATTCTTACTCTTCTTACAAAAACGCAATTCTCATGTTTATTAATCTAATAGAAAAGACAGAGCCCAGCGACAAAATCCGACACTGGAGGGTCAACAATCTTAAAATGAACACCTGCTACCAGATCCAATACTGAGCCAGTTCAATCCAAACAACATAAATCTTTTCAGATTTATACTCTGATCTTTCCATATAAATCTGAAGCTTTCACGGTGACTAAGTATCTTCTCAGGCTAACAGCTGTGTCAGGTGGTTAAGTAGTGAAAACACTGCACTTCAGTAGCCTGAGGATGAGGAATGTTTTTGAAATGGTGTTTTCTGCATTAAACCATCAAATTTTTAACACCATAAAAACTAGTGATGTGACTTCAATAATTTAAATGATGCTTTACAAAAAACCTGCGTGTGCATGCAGGATAACGCTTATTTCTGCTAAAACAAAATCATTTCACTTCTCCTCTGCAAGTAAGTACGCATAGTCACTGGAATTTTTCAAATCCCTTGTGCATCTTTCGAAAAAGGTACCAAAAATAGAACAGCAACTGCTTTATCAATCTGCACGGTTTCAATGCCGAAAGACTTACCTTCATCAACCGTCCATTATAGCATAAAAGCGGAATTGATACCGTTGAAATATTTGTGTGTAAGAATAGACTTGATTCGAGTTTCAACTCTGATTCAATTGTTTCCTTTTTGACAGCTAGCTGGAACAGTAAAACCTTCTCCCCTTCACCAAGGACTACAGGTGAAAAATTTTTAATCTAGAACAGGAACATCAGTATTAATATTATAACGTTAACAGATAATGCCGTTAACAAAACTCAGTATGCCACAGACAGTATAAATATCGGTGTTTATAAGAATAAAACATAAATAATTCTGATACAACATATAAAACACCAAAGTTTTGTAAAGAGGAAATGGAATATATCAAGGATTTGTGATTTGGTTTAGTCAGATACAGTTTCTACAAAGCAACAAATCCTAAATTTCTCCGCAATTTTAAAAAATTTAACAAATTTCTCAGCATACTGATAGAATTCCATTTCATACGCTTTATTGTTCCACGTATGTAAACGTGCAACATAAAATATGAAGATTATAAACCATATTCAAGAGCATAATTCACTTTCCCAAAATACCATAATCTAATGTCTGGATTCAAGATTTATGTAAACATTTTAGACCAGGGAAAACGTCATCATCCGTTGATCCATCGACAGAAGTGAAAAATTTACTCTGAAGAGCAAGACAGCCCCCATACAGTACCAGCAACAGAACACAGCTTGTTTTCTTTCATTAAAAATCTTCAAGCATTTAATTCAATCCTCTTATCATGACCGCAGCCGTCATGTCTTCAACACGGCACACCATTATTCATCGCATTCACATGGCCGCATGTTACAAATCACGTGACATGTGGCGATGAAGAAGAATGAATCTCCATCAATTCAATATTTTCTCACTTGCTCCACCCACACATTCACTTTCGTGCGCACGGAACTCAATATACACTATTGTTCTTAACATATTAGCAATTATATTTAAAATGATCTTACCATAAAATGAGGTTGTGCTTCCTCGGGAAGGGAAACATTTACAAGTGCCACCGGTATTTTGAATTCATTTGTTACAGTAAAATTTCTAACACTGAGATTCAATCCCAAGTCGGAAGAGTAATGAGTGACGGAGGCATTAAATTCCAGGCCACCTTCAAACACGTGAGCCAAATAAGGAATCACTAATTTCTGCTGGCTCTGCTTGGTCTTTATCAGAAGCTTACCGCTGAAAAGTTGGGTTTCAAACGCAGTTTTCCCTAAAGGAACAGAAAATAAGAAGAAAGATAACACTGCAAATTACCATATATCATTACAATATGCGGTAACTTATTTATATATGGGCTGTTCATTTACACGTAAATGAGGAGCTAATTTTCCACAAAAATACTGAAATTCTACATATTTATTCTCGAAACATATTTATATAATAATAATAATCTGTGGCGTAACAGCTCCAGAGAGCCAGAGCCGACGAGCTTGACTGCTGGCCTCACGTTGACATGCCTAAGCAGAGGTGAACGATCATCCAACCAGATATAGGGTGACGTGTGGTCAGCACGACGAACCCCCAGCCATTGCTAGCAGAACTGAAGCAATGTAAGTGAATAAGGACGTCCTTCTGGGTTATGACGCTGTGTACACTTGTTGGTAGATGCCAACACTTCAGAACACAAACACTGATTTTATTAACGCCAACAAGTCCAACACCACAAAAAATACATTAATTCCCAAATCCTACTTACAATCAAACGTTAAAACAGCTACTTGTGTCGGCGAATTTGAATCTGGCGGAACTTTGACAGGCTGAAAATCTATTTTCAAAGCTTTTGATACTGGAGTGGCAATAATATTCTGAAAAAGAAGTATCACAAATTCTTATATATCATACCTTAGAATATTCCTGAAAAAGTTGAACTACACATGTAACAATGCCGTTTTCAAATTGATATAGCATACTTGTATTCGAATCACTTTCTTCAATGAGTTATAAAGCAGAAGCCTGACTTCCTTTGGTTTGTCTCGGCTGCCCCCGATTCCAAAATCTAATACGTCGTCTGTTGAGTACAAGCCGATATTAGAAGCCACTTCTACTTCCACCGGCACAACCAGAACTTCGTCGCTGTTATTCACCCTGAATCTGGAGCATAACAAAAACAGAAAAGTCAATGACCTCGGTAAAGAACGGAAGTTTCAATTTAATATGCAGATCACGTTCTGAAGGAAGCATATCCAACATTGATCCGTCAGGGTCTGGACAACCACGGTTAAATTTCTGGCAGGAAGACGACTTCTTAGATGGTCACCAAAATGTCAGAGAAACCTGTCTTCAAGTCGGAAGACTTTTTTTTCTTTTTGGGGTTGTCTTGTAGGCGATTGTCATAGGATTCATTGCCTCTACATTAAAGGTAAAAGATATTGCTGTTCATAAATATGTCTCCAGTTACTGACACCTTGAAACAAATGCCTTCTAGAGAAGCTGATATTTTCTCAACTGGTCAATAAATTCCCCACATTTTATGTAACCTGAAGCTCGTTATCATGTTTAAATAAGACTGTTACTGGTTTTCCCCCTCAAACACTTAAAACCATTCCATACATACATATCCTCTTTCTTTAAGATCAAATATATTATCCTACTAAATACATCGTGGTCTTTCGAGAAGGCACATCCCTTCATGTCTTCCAATTAAAATTTTTTATGCATTTCTCATCTCTCACATGTGCTACATTCCCAATGCAACTCATCTTTGAATGAATCATCCTAATATTTAATAAAATCATATAGCTCCTCATTAAGTAATTTTCTCTGGTCTCCTATTTTCCTGTGAATCTGTATTGTTCTTTCTGTATTTTGAGTGAGCTACCAAGTTTCACACCCATACAAAACAACATATAAAACCAATTTCTTTTATTTTAATCTTTGTGATTATAGTTTGGAGGTGGGAACATAACTTCAATAACACATTCTCTTACCGTGAAAATATTTTATACACAATGAAATTTGTACCTGATATACGCAGTATGATTTTTCTCTGTTGTGGCAATGAAATGAATCCTGATCACAGGTTTCGTACAAAAAGGTGGTATCTCCCATAAATTTTTAGGGCCTTCCTCTTCTCCAGATGGAAGTTTCAAATGGATATCACCTCCAGTACTGTAAATTTCAATGATCTAAAAAGAAAACAGAATTATATAAACAGCAAGAACATTTCTTGTATCGATGACTATATCAATTGCTAACGACTTTGCTTACTTGAATGGAAGTTGCATGAGGATTGTGCATATATATAAGTGGAGAGTATGTCGAGTTGAGCGGCACACGTACGCCCACGAGCGGCCTCAAGCGATAAGGGCTGCTGATACTTGTGCCCTTCACCTGCAACATATCACTAACTTTAATATTCAGTGCATTTATGGGCTTTGCAGGATTCTCACGACAAACAATGACTTTAACCCAATCGTTATTTAGACAAACTTAACGTTTCACAAGAGTGAACACATATTTTCATCATAAAACAGACTTTGCACAACCTGGTACTTGAAACTCCCTTCTGAAGTATGAATGAAAAGGCAGCTTTCCACCTCTCCTTCCTCCCGTCCCAAGAACACGACACTGAATGACGTATTCCCAAGTGGGGGGATGATCTGAAAGCATCAATTCGAGTGATTTTCCACTTGTCATAACGAACTCAACATTGATTTATTGTAAAATGCCCCTATACCCTTACCTTCTCTTCGAAAAATGAACTGTGAAAATGTGCTGTATCGCCCGATATTGAAGACAAGTGAATTGTTTTATTATCATTCACGTTGAAGAGTGAGACCTTCTTTTGGTGTGGTATCCCAAGATATCTATAAAAATACCACCAGTAAAATAAAAAACCATGAAGATAACTGCATAAGGAATGTCAGGAATATCAACAATACAAAAAAAATAAGGTACTTGTGGGTTATCGGGACACATCGCTTTAAAAATAGGTTAGGTTAGGTTAGGTTAGGGTAGGTTAGGTTAGGCTAGGTTAATGTGTGTGGATAAATGACATATACTTGAAAGTTATTATATTTTATTTCAATAAATGACAACTAACCTAACCTAACCTAACCTATTTTTAAAGCGATGTGTCCCGATAAACCACAAGGGCGAAAAACAATGCCACCAAATGTGATGTAATATTGTTCATACATTTGATCAAGTAAACTTTAAAAGGTGCTTATGAATCAAATATAAACACAAGCAATGACTAAGAGCAAAAATGGGCTGGATACCAATGCTATAATTGTACACGGACCTGTTTTATGGATGAAGGTGTACACGACTAGTTTCAGGCCAAAGTGTCAAAACAAAAAGCAAATGTTATCCAGTGTTCAGAAAATTTTATTCGAACTTAAGTCCTCTGGACAAATTGAACTAACCAAAATTAGGTGCCCAGGAAAATCACTTCCACAGACTTAAACTGAATTAAACATAAAATAAATCTTTACTAACCTTTCTTCGAAGTCTAATAGTGGTGGATCAAATTTTAAATTAAGTTTATCATTATACACAGAATTTTCATCTAAACTTGGCATCCTGTAAGAAATACAAAATATATTAATTCATCTTGTGGGTTAGCATCTGAAAAAGTGAATACAGCAATGATGTTATGAGAAAAAATATGACTCCAGCTTCATATAGAGATAATTCACAAATCAGTCCGTTACTTTTAAAATAGCAATCAATATAAATAAATGCATACCACGTGAGGAGCATGTAGGTTTTTTATTACTGAAAAATTGTGTATTTTTAACAACAAACAATTTACATTTCACAAGTAGCATAGTACGGTGGATTCCTGTTAATTGGGACGCACCGGGACTAGAACACTTTGGCTCGATTTAACGGCTGCCCCGATTAACCGGAATCTACTGTATATACCAACAGCATGGCATAAGACAAATAAACACTGGTATAAAAATTTCTTATAAGCTTCCTTCTGTTTTCTTTAATTATAATACAATCAACATGGGATGAGATGAGACCCCATGTGGCTGGTAGTTTTGTGATTGATTAATTAATTAACAATGCTGTACTAATTAATGTGGGCAGAATGATATATCAACATGGTTGTTTAGTACTGAAGGCTCTGGAATGTATCCATTGGTGGGTTGTAGTATTAGTAAGTTTTCACGTTCAGTCGCCATGGAGTTGGTTAAATATTGGTAACATTGCGTGTAAAGGCAAGGTAATGACCGAAGATGGGAGGCAGAGAAAATGCTGCGAGCATCTTTTTTGCTAAACTCATCTAGAACACTCTGGAGTTGAATCAAAGTCTTCTTCAAAGCCCTTATGGTCTAGCCACATGACCACTTGCTCCACGTTGACCACTACAAAGGCACTTGTCATATCATAAATGTGAAGCTAAGATAACTGAACAAATTACCACTTTCTTTTGGCAAAGCAACTGACATAAATATGTTATGGTATTGTAAGGCACCCATTTGATAGCCAGGACATATTGGAACTTGAATGCTCTCAGTGCATTGACAATTTTTATTTTAGCAAACTTCCTATTCCTTTCATGTCATAGTAAGAAACAACAATGTCTAACTAACTAACTAGATGGCTTACCGAAGGTTCATCACCGAATTAACCAAAGCCCTCCACCGGTCCCTGTCCTGGGCCAGCAAAATCCTATCGCCTTCAACTCCTATCTCCCATAGATCCCGCCTGATGTTATCCTCCCATCTACATCTAGGTCTCCCTAGCAGTCCCTTCAGGTTTCCCAACCAATACTTGGTGCACACCTCTTGCCCCATCCATGCATGCCACATGCCCTGCCAATCCCATTCTTCTAGACTTAATCATCCTGACAATATTGGGAGAGGAGTACAAATTTGTAAGCTCACCATTATGCAGTTTACAACAATGTCTCCATTTGTATTTTTAACAGCCTTATATTTCTCCAGCTTTTGTGCAGTCTGCATTATTTTAAACATGCTAATCTAAACAGCACACATAATCAGACAATAATTTTATGCTTCCTTCACCAAAACGTTCAGAAGTTAATACAGGCACACAGACATGATGGACTCCATATGCCTATCTGTCTTTATAATACCTGAAAAGCGAGCTAAAATATCACCAACAAAAAAGTATTCCAATCACTTACCCAACACCTGAAGAACCAGACAATTCCTGCAAAAACAGAACATTAGTATAATTACAAATAACAAAAAATACAATACCCAAAATTGTGTTATAAATCTTTACTGTCTAATACTGAATTATAAAATAATAATGTAATGGAGTTAATTAACTATACTGGTGTATTATTTCCAGTTGGGTAAACTGAAAATGGAAGGATATGAAGATTATTCATACACTGTTTCATGAACCTTAAACTGGGGGGGAAAAAATCTGATAAATAGTGTGTGAGCACAAGGAATCATAGTGTTCATTATTTTTACAGTTATTATACAATTCTGTCAGAAATTAGTGCTCCTTCTATTTGAAAATAACTTACATGACCTACTTCATTTAAGAATTTTAATAAAAATGCACACTGAGTTATTTATGTAGTAACATCTCTGATAAAGCTCCAAGCATTTTGTTCTGCAACATTTCTGCTACTGAGTAACTGTCAACAATATGACATTTGTATCATTATGTTGTCAATGTCAAATGACATAGTTGCATGGCAAAATAGAAATAATTTAAATCTGTATTTTACATTCGGTACTGCACCACCTGTAACACAGTTATACTAATAAAGCATTTTATAAAACTTATATAATTACGATAACGACAAGGTTTACCTTGTGCATTGAAGATGCTGCTATGCCAGCCACAAGATATCTAACTTCATTATTGGCTTGCATAAAAACTGGAACAATTAAACACATTTTAAATTTTACGCAATACGCAACAGGTAAAGGATATTATACACACACTAAAATGTAATAATCCAAGCTAATGAGAACACGTAAATGAAAGAGGCTCTGAATGATACGGAAACGGATTATACTTTCCTAGCACATTTGAAACATTGCACGGATTAGAATACCATAAAATATGTTATATTTACCACTTTCCTTCCCATGGGTGTTCCCGTGTATTGTCATTTTAGTTTTTACAGATACATCTAATAATGTTAAGATAAATATAAAAAACCAAACTGTGTGTTCAGCCATTCTCACTTCCATATTTTTGGATTTCGTCAAACAGCCAAACGGCGGCCATAACACTATCGATTAGTTACAAAATAACTCGATGACTCCATCGATTTAAAAAATTGGCAAAACAAAGAAATGGCACGTATCATATATCACGTATTTAGACCGACGTCTCATGAATTTCCACTCTTTTAAAGAACTGATGGTTAATGATCACAGTGCTGTTCAATGGATAGCTAATAATACTATCAATGGCAGCAGTAGTTCGGTAGATAACACAGTACGTTGCTTTTACACCACAAACTGCCTCCATTGGCATGCACTCTTCTACACATACAAAGAACATTCTGTTTCCATAAAAGGCAGGGAATTTTTTCACCAATGCTATACTGTTACTGGTTAAACCTTTTCTGAGAACTATTTTAATATTTAAATTCAATTCTCATTCTTCATACAAAGAAAACCCATTCATCTTCAAAATTCAAATACTTGGTTCTGAGTCTTATTTCCATTTAGCAGTTTCTGTATCTTATGTAGTTTGTTTCATAATCAGATCCACATTATTTAGGTATGTTGATTCCAGAATTCAATGCGTTTAATCCATCTTATACTTTTCCTTTTTACCAAGTTCCTCAACAATTTTCAGTGTGTCTGCTAACATATATCCAATATATTTCCTTTGACCAATAAGGGAAGAGCACAATTTACGCACAATGCTGTTTTCTTTAAAAAACATGTAAGAAACTAACCTCTCTCTTCCACTGGTTCCATGACTTGTTTGCTAAACCCACCTAAACTCAACATCAATCACTTTCCACAAATTCTTACGAGTTGCAGGAGTGCATAAGGCACCCTAAGAAATACAATCTGCTTACTCAATGTTTATAGTTTTAATAATTTGGATTTTTAGTACTTGCAAGTCTTGATAACTATTTAAATTACAAATTAAGTGAATTGTTAATTATCTTAATTTAAAAGCATAAGTCACAACTAATGACAATTACTTTGAATTATATTATATTGAATTGAGTGGTTTTGCTGTACCAATACATTTTCTTCAGGCAATACAAAACCCCTAGCAGTGGGCTTCAAAAGCATTGGTATTTAATGACAGCCAGCTTTTAAATGCCTGGCAGCGAATCTGCGTGGCTTGGAGCGTAAAGCACAGACATCAATGCTTTCTAAAAGGAGACATTAAAATGATTTACAGAGAAAAATACTGAGGAAGGAACAGTAGGATGGAAAGAAAAGAAACTTTATGATATTAATAAATTTCACTCTTTACCAAATATTATTAAGGTAATCAAAACAATGGAGAATGAAATGGACAGGATACACAAGTACACATGGAGACATAAAAATGCAACAAAATTTTAGTTAGGAAATTTGATGGGATGAGACCTCTTGGGAGACCCAGACATAAACAGGAGGATCAACCTTTTAAATCCATAGAAGGTGTAGAATTTGTAGACTACTGAGCAACTATTTAGCTTCTTAATGACTCCGCTTCTAGGGACAGAAATGAAATTGACTGAGGAAGAAATATATTTGGATTCTCTTACGCTCACTGTCCGCACATAGCAGGTTCACTTACAATGCCAGTTTTAACAATTATTAATTAACACCATACTGTACTAACTTCAGTCTAAAGCTCACACTATAGTCAATTTCAAAAACAACCTGCAATTATACAAATGTACACTGCATCCAATTTTCACTCATCATACCACTTCTTCACTGGGACAGCCATCAACTTCTTCTTGTACTGGCTCACTAGACTGCTGAATACTGCATCATCTTCATCAGGTTTCCTTTTTACCCCTCTTCTTGGCTGAAAGTACACAAAAGTTCTCTCTGTATGGCACCATACGAAACAAAACCGAATAGAGACGTAACCCAATTTCTTACGTCACTACAGAACAATTCCTCCTTACTTCTAACAAGAAATCTTTGTGGATTGTTTTCCAGTAAATAAATAAAGCTTTGAAAGCAGCACTGATTTAATAAAATTAATTGTTCTTACTGCAAACAAATAACTAGCACGTATACAAAATTGTTCTTACTGCAAACAAATAACTACCACTTATACATAACAGGATGCTGAAATTCCACTTACACAGAACATCTTACCTCAAACTCCCCACGTCTCTCACAGTCTTAAAACGTCTCTGCGTCTTGCATGTAACCTTGAAACTTTCCTGTGCTTCATAAAGGCAAAGACAAACCTGTCCTTAAGCACAAATGAATGGAAGTAAATTTCTAAGCATTATTAACCTCAGGACTATATGTGCCTCATGCACACATACAATTTGTCTGCATTCCAGTCTATTCTTCCTCTAAAATAGACTGCACGGCACAACAACCCAGAAGACTGCAAACTTCAGACTCAATGCTGTGAAAACCTCAAATCCTACAAAAGTATTGTTATCGAGTACTTAATGTGACTTACAAGCTCCGAGTTTTCATATTTACCTGTGGATCTTTCCTCTTTTCCTTAGTATTCCGCATTTGCTGGTCAAACATTCGTTTCTGTTTCTGTTTACGTTTATCTTTGTGTATTGACTGCTTATGGATTTCAGCTTGGCTCTTGAGTCCAAACCGAGTACGCAGTTTCTTACTTCCTGGTTTTGCTGTCACACCTAGAAACTGCTCAGTTTCCTCTGTCACTATTTTGCCGTTCTCTGCTCTGCTCTGGGCTGAATTTTCATCATCCCTTGATGAATTAGTCCTTTTATTACCACGCTTAACAATATTTTGACCTGTATAAAGCGGATTTTTGGCTCGACTTTTCTCCAAGCGTTTTTGCTTTATGTTCATAATAGCCTTGTTTTCTACAGAAAATGCCACAATTGGTCTCTGTAAACAGAACAATAGGTTGTATCAGAATAATTCAATAAATATTTTAATCTACATGTACAATACAATGCTTTAACCTCTATCTTACAAGCAACCCATACGCTAGGCTTTAAATCGTAGTACCTCATCCTACTAGTGACCCATATGCTAAGCTTCAGGAATTCTGATATTGATGCAATAACCCTTACCCTAGCCGGCGTAAAGATGTTTGGGTTGTTGTTAATACTTCTCAAAGCTTGCAAAGCATCCTCGTGGGTTGTAAAGGAGACAAAACCAAATTCCTTAGAATTTCCAATCCCCTGGGCATCAACATTTTTCATATCACGCATAACTCGTGCCTGAAACAAAATTGAATCACTCTGTTGTATGCAGTTCATGTTTCATGCTGATTCCTCTTAAATTGTGAAATATTTATAGACTGGACCATTCTACAGACGTGTAGGTTTTCGTATTTTATGTAATTCTGCTTCATCTTCGATTCATCATCAAAAGAAAAATACAGTCACAGTAAATTTACCATTCAGCACATAATTTCTAATTTACTTGTAAGTCCAAGGTTTTTTTTAAAGATAATGAATGTATGTTTCATAGAAAATGTATACATGAGATCCTTAATTTCTAATTTACTTGTAAGTCCAAGATTTTTTTAAAAATAATGAATGTATGTTACGTAGAAAATGTATACATGAGATCCCAATAATTCAACTATTATTAGAGTAAAACCTCTTGACATTTGAGGCACGTTCGCTTGTACCACGCTAGCCAGATTCATGAGGTGTTACCCACTTGAGAGTTGTCTGGCTGGTCACTGTAAAAGGCAAATGTAAGTATTATATGCACTCAGTTAAATCATCAGCAATTCAAACAAACAACAGTATCAAGCAAACGGGCGGTGAATACCTGATTATGCAGGAACAACCCCCATGTTTCTAACCTTAGCAATATCTGTTTTACATGTTTTAGTTCTGGTATATTTAACATTTTATTTTTTCCAAGATAATCATGTCTGTTCTTTAACACATAATATTTCTATAAAACAGATTAAAAATAATCTCATATTCAATGTAGATTAACCTGCACTACTGCTGCATACTACCACAAAAAATGCACATTTCTGCTGAAAGTGGTTAAAACCAACCTCCTTGATAACTGCCTTAGGACCGGCATGCTGGAGAAACAGGTGGCGCAACTTGGAATCATCCCAAGATGGAGGCAGGTTGTGAACCACCAAGCGAAACCGAGACACAAACATGCTGAGGTTCCGAAGCATCTGACTCTTCCACTGCTCCAGCTGTAGCCGCTTTTCCATGTCGGCCATGGAAACACCTCCTGCTGCTTTGCTCCCGGCTATGACCACTACAGAAATAAATGGACAATATTCTTTTTCTGTAAATGTATTTGATTTATATGCAATTTTAGACTATCACTTCTATCCTTAAGATGGAAGCAATGTTCCTCTAAAATGCTAGCAACCACACAATGTGATTACATGATATCACAAACCTGGAGAAATATCATATTTAAAATTACCATTTTACTAAATTTCATGTACTTAACTATGACATACAACAGTTCATAAGTCACTGTGGAAACAGTCATCAGGCCCATGATCAAGGCAGCAAGCATCTCTGAAACGCTGATCAACTTCTATGAGACTATAGTGTACAATATCTCAGAAGTCATCTTCAAAATAACAGCTGTATGATATTCTTTGCTAGACCACAGAACACATGCAGTTTTTGGGTGACGAGGACATTTCTAGTTTTCAGAGTAGGACTTTTAACATGTTCCAAGCTTTTCACACAACAAAAATAAATTACATTAGATAGAAAGTGGTGTTAGAAAAATAAGTCCCAGATAATCCAATACAGTACTTAAAGAAAATTACATTAGATAGAAAGTGGTGTTAAAAAAATAAGTCTCAGATAATCCAATACAGTACTTAAAGGGATCAGAGACATTCAGTTGTATGCTGTAAAGATACTTACCTCCTTCCTTGACAAGGTACAAATTTCTGCCGTCTTTACTCTTTTGTACTCCGTGCTTGAGGTCTGCCTTCTGCTGAATTTGTTCCTTGTTCAGAGCCTCATGTACATCCAGAGTCTGACCAAGCAGTGTAAGTTCCGTGCCTGCAGCGAGACACTGCTGAGCGCTCTCCTTTGTCTGTAACACAAACAGCACAAACACCGTTCTTTCCGGTTTGTTTTTAGATGGAAAAATAATGGCGTCAAATCAGCATGTCTCTACAATAAACTCTAAAATTCAAACCATATTAACAAAATTTAGTATTAAAATAATCTTCTGACTCCTGGAACACTAAACACAAGTGATCTAGTGGTCAGCATACAAGTTTAATATTCAGCGGATTCTTAAAATACTAATAAAAATACCTTGTATAAAGTACCTCATTAACTATAACTCAGATAATGGACAACGTCTAACACGACTTGTGTGATGAATCACAAACATTTAAAGAACTTGTATAACCCAGCAGCATACCTGAAACTTTACAAACGCCGTCCCCTTCGAGTGTTCTGTAATAGGATCTGTACATACGAGAGCATATATTACTTGACCAAACTGTTCCACGCAGGTTTTAAGATCACTGTTATCTGCTGAAAATGGAACATTTTTTATGAAAACTGTCCGTCCCTCAGAAACATCATTAGAAACCACTCTCGGCTTTTTAGCGTCAACTTTCTGTTTGGACTCTATGTCTGACCTGAAACAATGATGTAATTTCTTTATCATGTAACTTTACTTAGGAATAAAATCTTTATAGATTAAACTATTTACAACACGCACCATATACAGCATAAACTGAGGAGCTAGACACAGCTCAGTAAGTATAGTGTCTGACTTCAGACCAAAAGTTCAATCCTTGGCAGGGAAAAAAGGATTTTCTTTCTAGCCTCTGCAACTAACCAAATCTGGGGCCCAGCTGACCTCCGCTATGCTCTCTTTTTAGTCATTTTTACAATGCAATCATATGAAAAACTGAAATGCCGACCAATCAAGGAAAAGTAGTGGTAGTTCACAAACTTACTGATCACTGCCGTCTTCTTCCTCCTCTTCTTCATCACTATCTGAACTCTCATTTGTATCTGATTTGCTGTCAGCATTATCATCATCTTCTGATTCATCAGAAAGTGGTTCATTCTTAATTTCTACAGGCTGAACATCACAGCTACTATCACCTGAAGTTAACTTTTTCACACTTCCATCATCGTCTTGGTCTTCCTCTTTTATTTCAATTTCTTCTATGGCTGAGGACTCAGTTGTACTGAACGTAGATTTTGGTACAGCCCAGTCCACAATTATTGTTCGCCCTACGTGAGAAAATTTTTTTGAGTTCATAAAAAAATATAATATTGGTAATGGTAAAAGCAACAAAAAATTCTGTATATCTTTTAAATTATCTTGCTTGAAAAAGTGTAATGTAGCTAAAATAAATAGATGAAGAGTAGACCTCAGGCAGCAGAAATTATATGTCTAAAGAAAATCAGCAGTACACACAAAACAGAAAGCACAAAAAAAAAATTAAGAGAAAATATAATAACGTCTCACCCATCAGAGGCTTTCCACTGCAACTCAAGATAGCCTTAGCAGCGCTGTTCTTCTTCACAAACTGAATAAATCCACAACCTACAAGTTTCCCGTCACTTTTACGAAGCAAGTTAACCTCAGTAACTTCGCCATACTTCTCAAAATGTTTACGAAGAACTTCTTCTGTCACCTACAAAATAAATAAATAAAATAAAAAATAAAAGACATGTCAAGAAATGTCATGAAGCTTGGTCACCCATGGATTACGCACATACTAATATTAAAATAAATGCTGTTACTTATAAATTTGAAGGGTATAAAAAAATGAAGTGCAGTCTGGTTCTCTAGCACTACATTTTGGAAAATAAATATTCTCTGCGTTGTTTCAAAAATGTAAACTGATTCTGTTTACACGCACCTTAAAAGGAAGATTCCTGACAATAAGTCGTCCCTTTTTCGCTTTCTTACTTTTTTTACATTCCTTGGTTTCTGCATTGTGCACTAATTCTTTACCCAAAACTTTTAATTTATTTTCATTTTTAATATCACTGGATTCTTCTGCATGTTCAGATTCATTACGTTCTTCAGCCTCTTCATTCACTTTCAGCAGTGTAGCAGCACCGTTCTCTTTCTTCAACCGTGGTTGAGCCCAATCAACAACAAGCTTTCGCTCTACAAGCAACAAAACAATTCAAAGTTAACATCTGCTACAATTTCACAATAAAAAATGAAATATAAGGTGTGTGTATCTGTGTACTCCATACTGACGTCTGTATGTTTTTTATATTATATATATTTTTTCATAATGCAGAAATGCTGAGCTCCCACAAATTTGTGAAAAGGAAAAGAAGAATCAAAGAAATAAACATACAAAAATTGGCATAAAAGGTTATGGCAGCATAACGCCAGTTTTTAGGCTTATATTATCAGCAAGTGTTTCAATGAATCTCCTTCACTGATGTTACTGGAAGAATCATAAGCTGCTTTTATCAGCAAGTGTTTCAATGAATCTCCAACAATGATGTTAATGGAAGAATCATAAGCTGCTCTTTCAACACAGTCCTTATGAACACTGAGACACTAACACCATAGGATGAACTTTCCTATCCCAGGTCCACAGAAGTCAAAATCCTGTCCTTTCAACCATCATTTCACAGTTTTTTCTACATCACCAGTTTTGGCATCACTGAGTTGCTTCAGCATTGAAAACAGATTAAGCAAGGTTTGGAAGACCACATGTTTATAAATGAGAAAAATGTGGCTGTGAATAACTTCTATTTAAAATTACATTTTAGTTGCTTCTTGTGTACAAGCTCCTCACTGAGTGTCCACACTGCAGATAATACACATTATCTTCAATTAAAAGTGAGTGTGTCTTTATCAACCTTAAACCCCTATGAAATAACTTAAATGCTCTTAACTTACAGGTTATCCCTATCTTCAATGGTCAGTAATTAGGTATGTAAATGTGAATTTTATTTCTTACCCATGAAATCTTTTCCATTACAGCTCTGGATAGCTTTTGCTGCATTTTTCTCTTTTCTGAACTGAATAATACCACGACCAACAAGATCGCCATTAAGCTTCTGTAAGAGTTTTAATTCGCAGATGTCCCCAAACTTGTTAAAATACTCCCGGATACCATCTTCTGTTGCCTAATGGAACAAACATTACCTTATTAGTAAAAGATCCTCTGAACCCTTTTAGAAGCAGGTCTGTCTCCCCACAAAAACCCTTGTACCAACTGATGAATTTTCATGAAACCTGGTATGGAAAAAAAATGTTTTCTACCAACACTCACCTTAAATGACAGATTTTTAATAATAACTGCTCCTTTTTTGTTCTTTAATTTTAACTTCACTCTTCTTTTCTTGTTTCTTATTACACTTATGACAGTTGTTTCTTTGTTTCTGAATCTCTTCTTTCCCTCTGTAAAAATAAACCCTTAAACCAGCACTAAATTAGCATCTCCTGTCTTACTCCTTCTACCCCATAGAAGAATTTAACCTCAAACAAAAATTCTCAGCCATTAAAAATACATGTAAGCAACAGTGGTTATGCTTACCTGTGTAATTATTTGTGACAATATTGTTGACTGTAAATAATTATCATAAATATGTAATTTATATTTGTTTTAGAAACAAGTATTGTATTTGGGTTTTCATAAATATGTAATTTATATTTGTTTTTGAAACAAGTATTGTATTTGGGTTGTGACATGTTCTACATCCTTGGCTAATAAGAAGGATCTATGGAAGGTAAATAAATTCTATTCTGTAACCCGTAGGTTAAAATTCCTTTGAAGTATCTCATACACAGTTCTTAAGAATAGAAACTCAAATCTGACTAATTCTTAAGAATGTTACAGCGGCCAGTGGCTGACAATTGTCCATGTAAGTATAACGTAGTGATGCGTATTGAAATTTGCCCCTACACATTTAATACACATCAGTCCCAAATTACACATACAAGAGATGTTAAGATTTTAATGTTTTTGTAAACTGTATAAAAAAAGTAAAACCTACTTAAATTTTTACTAATGTACTTTCCTCTGTGAATGATCAGAATTGGCAAAGAAGGAATAAGGGAAAATATAGTTTTCGAAAGATCCTATAATGCCAACGCGAGACATGTAACAGGTTACTAAAACACTTTTTTATTAGAATGGCTGTCTTCTGGGTTGTTGCACCGTGTAGTATGGTAGAAGTTTATAAACGTTTCATAGGTCCTTGCTGCCTCCATCATCAGAACAGCAAGGACCTCTGAAACGTTGGTAAACTTCTACCAGACTACAAGGCTTAACAGCCCAGGAGACAGCTATCTTCAGACTCACCGCCGTGACAACCTCAAATACTACGTACTTTTCTTATTAATCATATGAAGAGATTAGGTCGAATAGGCCGAAGATATGGCAGTATTTCTTAAACCGTTAGTTCGTTTTAATTAAAAAATAAATCTTATGCCAAAATGTTAGAAAAATCCCTTTAAATACATACATATCACGCACTTGACCCTTATTGAAAGATATAATGTTTACAATACATACTTACTGTGCGGCATGGTTTTTGGAGGTTAAGTTATTGTAGAATAAAACAGTATCGTCATTTCTCCCTGGAGAAAGTAGAGTTTACAGAACTGTCAATTCGTTCGAATAAAACTGTATATATCTTGACCCTTGATTTTAATTAATTAATGCCAAAACCAGTTATCAACCTGAATTTACAAAAAGCAAACAATTGCACAGCGAATTACAAACACAGGATGGCATCCATGGTTGCTAAATTAATTCAAACACCTTCGCCATCTGTTATTAGCCAACATAATGCACTTACCTAGCCTTCGGTAACAATCAGTGGACTCTCTGACGTCCGACATGGCCTCCGACATTCATGCGTTTTTTTAAATTTATTATCTTTATCGTCATGTCACAATATTTCTTTTGCAGCACCATTTTAAGTCTTCGATTACAAACTATTCGCCATAAGCATTGATGCAAATCTCTTCAAAAAGCTTTTACTTTTTGTTGTACAAAACTACTACAGTATACTTACAATTGCAGAATATGCTGCATAAATTTTAAATATTTTCTCAATGCCCATGTATTCAACTATCACAACTGCATCATGAAGTTGTGCCACAATTACCCCACCCATTACACTTTTCAACTTCCTAAAGTCATGTAACCCATCAACGGTAATTCACATCCCTCCATTTCCTATAGTTTAACTACTCGACACAAAATTTTGATTTGGCAACAACTTGAAAAATGGCCATTGCCAATCAAAATACATGCACTTATCAACAACCTCCAGATCTGATAACTCGACCAGTTTCAGAGACATTAGGGTTAATGGGAAAGGTCAGTTTCATGGTTTTGTAACGCATTTGCTGGGAAGAGCTAATGCCAACAGATTTCATGGAGAACCTGCCGCCCAGGCAACTACCATACATTACACAAATATTATAGCCAACACAGTGAAGATTTAAAATGTAGAACAGGTAAAGAACCAAATTCCAAAATAATGCAACCTCCATGAAGATTAAACACATTCTTATAAAACTAAGGCATAGCAGCACGGCTGTCAAGTTTTTACAAGTCAAAGTGACGTATAGTCAGTCACACATGGTATGAACCTATTCTTTACTACTCACACTTCTATTTTTAATGAGGATTCTATTAAATTAATCTTCAATTGTAAAAAGGCGTATCTTTATTAACAGTACCCAAAAAATTGCAAGCAACGAACTTTTTCTCTCTCACATAACAAATATTGTAACTATTGCATAAACTGTAACTTAAAAGTTGAAAGAAAAAAATAACGAGCCCATTACAAGTGGTACCTTGGCGAACCGATGCAAACCACTTGATTACATTTTACAATAAATTTTATACAAAACATGACTCAAAAATCATATCATAAGCTTGCCAAATATGAGTGTGAGTGGTGGTAAGTCCGGCCAATTTTGTTACTGCTGTTTGCAATCGGCTGGATTCACATTCTTCGCAGGCGTAGCACGCTGCTTATTCCCTGGATTAAACTCTGGATCTTCATCATCCTCTTCCTCCCCTTCTTCACCCTCTTCTTCTTCTTCAAAATCTTCATCTTCCAGTGCTTCACCTGTAAGTACATGAACAATTAAACGACTGTCCGTACAATGTATTCACGCTTATTTTCAAAGTAACCAATTAGTCAATAAAAATCCATGACCGTCCGACAGTGCATTTCCTACCGGTGTAGTACAGAATGGCTCGAGGTACAATTCTCTCCCTGATGTAATGCCCTATTTCAAAATCACTCGTCAGCAGTGCCTGGGTCTCCTCCTCCATTTCTACTTCAGGATCATCTGGAACTATAAGAATTAAACATGTTGACACAATCACACCGGTCAAAAAAAATAAAATCGGATTTACGTCTACCAAAGTCTCTCTTACTTCAAAAACTTTTTCATGCTGAGGAAATTAGCACAAAATCCATGGATATGAACATCTGGTTTCAATCATCGATAAACTTTCGTTGCAGCAACGTTAATGAAGATTTAAAAAGCATTAAAGATCTATCATGAAAATACTTACTAGGTGGTGGCGAGAAGAAATTGAAAAAAGAGTCATTCTGAACAGTCTTTGTGACTGTTCTAACAGATCCTCTGGACTTATGCTTCTGCTTCTTTTTAATAGTCTTAACAGTCACATTCTTTCCTTTCTTCCAATCAATGATGCAGCCCTAAAATGGAATTATATAAAAGTATCAACCCTCAAAGTTCAGTGGTCGAAGTCATCTGCTTAAACTCCGACTACGACAGAACCTCCTCGTGGATTGAAATTACGGCTAAATTGTACGTTAACCATACTTACTTTGCATTTATAGATCTCTGGTCCCTCGAAACTAAATGGATCACCTTCTTCTGGCGTACATTTCATTTCATACTCTTTTGTGAGCACTGAATTTGAGAAGTACTCATTTGGAGAAAAATGGAACTCCAAAACAAAGCCCTAAAACAAAAAGTTCAAAACACGAACTACAGAGACCTCAAACATGTTCAAAACCACCTAAAAGACCGGAACACCACAATCCGAACACCCAGACTTAATTATGACACGAGTTTCAAAGCATGTAGCATGGTCGAGGTCAGACTAAGAAAGGTACCCTGGTCCTCCAGGTTGGGGGTTGGTCACAAGGCTAACAACCTTGCGCCGTAAAAAGGAAGATGTTTCAAAACCTCGATCAAAGCCTCGGACAGACGGACCTAACAGAGGACCGAATGGAAGAGGAGAATTGAGGAGGCCGTGGACCGAATACGGACCGGAGAGCCATAGAAGAGGAAGAAGAAGTGTGCAACATTTCTTACAATACACAGATAAACATCTGAAGTGATAAATCCCCAGGTTCCTCTGGGTTCAGCCACAAGCACGTTAGAAATTATTTCTGCACGATTACAGACGTGGGACACGCCACGTTTGAATCGACATGTGACGGAGCATCTGCGCGAGCAGTTCCCTGCCGTTGGACTAGTCACGGTGTTCCACAGAACTGACCTTACTCCCCTGGACTTCCATGTACAGTGTTACACGAAAAACATGACATAGGAGAAAATGCATAAAGTTTATGATGCTCCAAGGTGTAGGAATGACGCTAACATTCTAAATTATGAATGAGAATCATATGTATGGATCTTCATATGGTATTTCTACATGGGAATGGCTTGTTACCAAATATCCGTCATATAAGAATCTGTTGAACGAAGTTAAGAAACATGAGCCAACGGAATTATGTTAATGACAGTCACAGTACCATATAAGCAGATCAGAGGTAAATTTCTATAAAGCTAACTTCCAGTTTCATGGTTTTGTAACGCATTTGCTGGGAAGAGCTAATGCCAACAGATTTCATGGAGAACCTGCCGCCCAGGCAACTACCATACATTACACAAATATTATAGCCAACACAGTGAAGATTTAAAATGTAGAACAGGTAAAGAACCAAATTCCAAAATAATGCAACCTCCATGAAGATTAAACACATTCTTATAAAACTAAGGCATAGCAGCACGGCTGTCAAGTTTTTACAAGTCAAAGTGACGTATAGTCAGTCACACATGGTATGAACCTATTCTTTACTACTCACACTTCTATTTTTAATGAGGATTCTATTAAATTAATCTTCAATTGTAAAAAGGCGTATCTTTATTAACAGTACCCAAAAAATTGCAAGCAACGAACTTTTTCTCTCTCACATAACAAATATTGTAACTATTGCATAAACTGTAACTTAAAAGTTGAAAGAAAAAAATAACGAGCCCATTACAAGTGGTACCTTGGCGAACCGATGCAAACCACTTGATTACATTTTACAATAAATTTTATACAAAACATGACTCAAAAATCATATCATAAGCTTGCCAAATATGAGTGTGAGTGGTGGTAAGTCCGGCCAATTTTGTTACTGCTGTTTGCAATCGGCTGGATTCACATTCTTCGCAGGCGTAGCACGCTGCTTATTCCCTGGATTAAACTCTGGATCTTCATCATCCTCTTCCTCCCCTTCTTCACCCTCTTCTTCTTCTTCAAAATCTTCATCTTCCAGTGCTTCACCTATAAGTACATGAACAATTAAACGACTGTCCGTACAATGTATTCACGCTTATTTTCAAAGTAACCAATTAGTCAATAAAAATCCATGACCGTCCGACAGTGCATTTCCTACCAGTGTAGTACAGAATGGCTCGAGGTACAATTCTCTCCCTGATGTAATGCCCTATTTCAAAATCACTCGTCAGCAGTGCCTGGGTCTCCTCCTCCATTTCTACTTCAGGATCATCTGGAACTATAAGAATTAAACATGTTGACACAATCACACCGGTCAAAAAAAATAAAATCGGATTTACGTCTACCAAAGTCTCTCTTAGTTCAAAAACTTTTTCATGCTGAGGAAATTAGCACAAAATCCATGGATATGAACATCTGGTTTCAATCATCGATAATCTTTCGTTGCAGCAACGTTAATGAAGATTTAAAAAGCATTAAAGATCTATCATGAAAATACTTACTAGGTGGTGGCGAGAAGAAATTGAAAAAAGAGTCATTCTGAACAGTCTTTGTGACTGTTCTAACAGATCCTCTGGACTTATGCTTCTGCTTCTTTTTAATAGTCTTAACAGTCACATTCTTTCCTTTCTTCCAATCAATGATGCAGCCCTAAAATGGAATTATATAAAAGTATCAACCCTCAAAGTTCAGTGGTCGAAGTCATCTGCTTAAACTCCGACTACGACAGAACCTCCTCGTGGATTGAAATTACGGCTAAATTGTACGTTAACCATACTTACTTTGCATTTATAGATCTCTGGTCCCTCGAAACTAAATGGATCACCTTCTTCTGGCGTACATTTCATTTCATACTCTTTTGTGAGCACTGAATTTGAGAAGTACTCATTTGGAGAAAAATGGAACTCCAAAACAAAGCCCTAAAACAAAAAGTTCAAAACACGAACTACAGAGACCTCAAACATGTTCAAAACCACCTAAAAGACCGGAACACCACAATCCGAACACCCAGACTTAATTATGACACGAGTTTCAAAGCATGTAGCATGGTCGAGGTCAGACTAAGAAAGGTACCCTGGTCCTCCAGGTTGGGGGTTGGTCACAAGGCTAACAACCTTGCGCCGTAAAAAGGAAGATGTTTCAAAACCTCGATCAAAGCCTCGGACAGACGGACCTAACAGAGGACCGAATGGAAGAGGAGAATTGAGGAGGCCGTGGACCGAATACGGACCGGAGAGCCATAGAAGAGGAAGAAGAAGTGTGCAACATTTCTTACAATACACAGATAAACATCTGAAGTGATAAATCCCCAGGTTCCTCTGGGTTCAGCCACAAGCACGTTAGAAATTATTTCTGCACGATTACAGACGTGGGACACGCCACGTTTGAATCGACATGTGACGGAGCATCTGCGCGAGCAGTTCCCTGCCGTTGGACTAGTCACGGTGTTCCACAGAACTGACCTTACTCCCCTGGACTTCCATGTACAGTGTTACACGAAAAACATGACATAGGAGAAAATGCATAAAGTTTATGATGCTCCAAGGTGTAGGAATGACGCTAACATTCTAAATTATGAATGAGAATCATATGTATGGATCTTCATATGGTATTTCTACATGGGAATGGCTTGTTACCAAATATCCGTCATATAAGAATCTGTTGAACGAAGTTAAGAAACATGAGCCAACGGAATTATGTTAATGACAGTCACAGTACCATATAAGCAGATCAGAGGTAAATTTCTATAAAGCTAACTTCCTGTTATGGAACCAAGACGCAGCATACCAACTCACCATGGGATTTGATTCCAGGAATATCACTTTGACATCAAACAGATATTTGAGGATGGGCTCATCGTGTTCCTGCACCATCTCAGACAACATCTGTACATTTTTGAAGATAGTCAGCCAGAAATTTGGGATTCCCTTTACTTCTTCATTCTTGTTAATCCTAAATTAAAACACACATTAGTCTGATGACTTTTTTAAAAAGGGGTGGGGGGAACCAGTACCATCAGACGCCAACAACCGCAACTTACTCATTCTCCTGCTTCTTGGCAGTGTCCACTTCTTCAATCTTAACTTTATTTTTCATATCAGAACTAAGTTGTTCTTCCTTCTCATCACCAGAATCCCATTCACACTCCAAATCTGTTGGTTCATATAGACCCGAGATTATATCTCCTCGCTGAAAGATATATTGATAAGTATGAAACAGCAATTACACATTAAAAACTTCGCATGTCACATTTCTAACCGTAAGATACATTCGACATTCAGATAGAAGCATATTCAACTTGACTATCTAACATAATCGACAAACACTGCCAATACAGTGACAAAATTGCAATCTCAAGAATACCTTTTCATATAGGGGTGTATACAGTTTCTGGTACTTGCATTCCAATAAATGAACTTCTTCATAGAATTTAGCTTCAATATTTGTTGCTTCCAATTGAATTTTTTTAAGAGCTTTAATTCTTCGCTTCACACAGGCAGGCAGTTGCTGAAACAAACATGTATTATTTAAAATTAAAATGTTAACTCTGTGGGTCAGCCCCTATATACATATAAATAAATAAAACCAATATCATTAAGAATCACGCAGACTGGCTGCACACTATATCCAAAATGTTTCCATACGTTTCAACTTGTTACTGCAATCACAAAACCAAACAATGAATAAATATTAGCATGGCTCTCACCTCCAGCATTTCTGCATGCAAGCGCCCTTGTAAAGCAGCCAATACATCTGGACGTCTTAGGACCTGCTCTTTTATACCGTCCACATCTGTTTGCTCCTCCTCTTCTTCATCCACTATTTCGAATCTTACATCTCCAATCAAGTCTCTCCCTGCCATAGTTTCTTCCCGGACTGAAACACAACAGAACCTCTACATGCACATCATTTGGACATGTGGTGTCCAAAATACAAATCTAATCTTCACGGTATTGTACACTGTACATTGAGAATCAACTTAATTGCTCTCAATATCTTTGACCGCTCTACTTCCACTGAATTAACCACACAAATTAAAAATGGGTATCGTGCGGTTTTACTACGTCTTTCTTTCAAGGGTCACGGTCAATACGAATTTTGGACGTAAATAACAATAAACATCCAACGAAACTCCAACAGTAAATTCCACTAAACATACATACTATTCGATACTACACACACAAGTATATTACAGTTACAAAGTTATAATTTGAGATTAAATATGTCAAAATTAAATAACAATAAGAATGTCGGCCGTCTTTCACTGCACATGGAAACCACATTCACATTCTAATATTTTACAGATTAGAATACATAAAAGTAACATTAAAGCGGCCAACATACAATAAGATATGACACTAAAGCACAATTATAATTACATTAGCATATTAACAAATCTAACTTCTCTCCGAAACCTAAATTTACACTC
>NW_019059587.1:244458-268625 GCF_000696155.1 Zootermopsis nevadensis | reverse complement strand
AATCAGACATGCAAAATGGCAAAGGGTCGATCGAGTACCCCCCACAATCACCAGATTTAACCCCACCTGACTTTTTCTTGTGGGGTTACTTGAAGGATGTGGTATACAGAACAAAGCCAGTAGTAATTTTAGTGGATGCTTGTTAGTCAGTTGATCTCCATTGTCAACTGTGCCATGAAGCTAATGACAGTCTTTTGCACACCTACACTAGATTCACTAATTGCCAATGCTAACATATGTAATGGTTTGGTTTATTAAAATGTCTTTATTTCATTCAATGAATGTGTGTATACATCTTTTTTGAAAATTCTGTATTTATGCACTAAATTAATTTACATTTATAATCATAAATACATTCGTTACTAGTATGTCCTACATAACCGTCATTTTAAGGAAACTACATTTGTATGCATTTGAACTCTGCACATAAAATTAAGTAGGGATGAATGGTCAATGTTCCATGGTTCAGCTTTGATTATCGTCATTCAAAAGACTATATACTTTATCTGAATGGCCGCTGTTTAAATGACATATTTTTTGCAATTTTAAAATGTTGAAGTAAAAATAAGAATAATTAATTGTACCTGTATACACTTTTTAAATGATGTTATCAAAGACGAGGAACATTGAATTCTTTCTCAAATATGAAGTACTACAACTGAAAAGAAAATACCAAAACCCAGTTAATGACACAAAATATTGGTTTGCATCAGAATGACTATACTTACTACGCACTGTACATAATCAACTGGATGCTAAAAAAAATGGATGGAGATTTCATCATTTCTATAAATTACACACTAATATATGGAAGGAAAAAGTTGGTCGCAGTAGCAGAGAAAAGAAATAAAACAGTTTCTATTGGGGTACAATTTGTCATAGGATAAACAGAACATATAGTACCACTTCTTTTCAAAAGAAATTCCTACATGCAGCGTTGGTAGGATTTAATATATTTAAGAACATATTCTCATCTTTAGAGTGAGACTAGATGTTCTTCTGCCATGAAAACCTCAAATCCTCCTTAGTGAAGAATTTGATAGTGGCCTTCTGGGTTGTGACACGAGTGTAGTCTTATACGTGGTTACCACTATAGTTCGCGACTGTAATCTTGAGACTTGCGGGTTGAGGAAGGAAGGAGAGATAGCGTCAGCCTTTAAAGCTTCGGACTTCCTGCATTCCTTGCAAGTCTGTAGATTACAGTTGTGTAATGTATATGGATACACACTCGTAACCAGCTACAATATTACACAATGTCACAATCCAGAATGCTACAAACTGATATTTATGCCTAACAAAACAGAATTCGATTACAATGCCCAAGTTCGAACAGCAAGAACATATTAAAATCACTTCAACTCACAAAAAGTATCACTGTGCTTTGTAATAAATTCAAGCATTTCATAAACAAAGCCAAGAAACGCAGTAAATTATTACAGTATTGCTGAAAAGGTGTAAGTAAATTACAAACACACAAAAATATTTGCACTGACAGTGAGATACTCCTTCAGTATCTTACACTTTAGATGTCTTACTTACAGAATGTTCGCCGGAATGATGCTTTAGAACGCGCCTGTGGTTTCTGCCATGTTTACTAAACCAACGGGATTTCAACCTTGCCTCTCATCATGATACACTCTCGTTTCATGGTCACCATTTCACAAAGGAAGCAATGGAGACTGGATGCTGATCGGGAAGCCAAGGGGAACAAATAAATATCAGGAACTATACAGGAAGATTATACATACAACAGCTCCAAATATCTAAGATCTAAGTGACCAATACCCCCCCTCCAAAATTCAAAATACATTCACAGCTATGTAAACACCCTTCTATATATATATCAATCAAATTGGGGTGTGTTATCAATAGCTACAAGCATATTGAGAGTCTTCTACGGTACGTGTTCTTCAGTGCTTCCAGCCTTAACTCCCAAATGACAAACAAAACAGCAGGAAAGATGATCTTCTAACTACACAAGTTGAGAGAGCAAAACTGTAGGTTTAGATGGGTTTGCTTAGACTATATGACGATCTCCACATCATATAGCTGAAGTGGAAGAATTAAACAAAAGAACAAAACAAATAAGCATATAACAAAAGTGAAACTGTGTACCCCAGAAATATATTTTTTCATATTGCTTTTTTTTCCCCCCACTTTTCCTCATCTGTCGTTGCTGCTGTCATCATGAAGTCTTGGATTTGTGCTTAAGGGCAAAGGTTGGAAACAATTTGCGTTTCTTTCGGCGGAGATCTTCGTCTGCTGTTGAGTTAGAGTCAGTGGAGTATGTCTCATCATCTGCTTGGGGTTGCTCTCGTGATGGCATATTAGTCAGCGAAGTTTTCTTAGTTGGAGTTACTCTTGCTAATGGAGAGCGTTGGGCGTCTAGACATGTTTCTGACTGAGACAACTGTGGTGGAGAAGCCTAAACACACATTCGGAACCGCCATTAATATGAACTGGCTACACAGTTGTTTATCGGGGTTGCTAAAAAATTTGTCAGGGAAATGAACCATTTTCAAACAATCTGTACACAGTGGCAGGGCACAAAATATATCAAAGAATATATATACATATATTATGCATGTGCACAGGGTTTGAAAGGCATGATCACTTGTCCATTTCAAGACAATTCTGTGAACTGACAAAAAAGAAACAATATTAATTCGTGTTAATGGGATATAAGCAACAATTTCCTGTTAGATAAGAAACTGTAAGAAACAAAATATCTACAATAACAAAAATCATAATTGTTTACTTTATTTCATTCATTTACTTTTTTTATTTTTAGTTCATTATGCTCAGTGAGAACTAAAGACTCTACAGACTTTTCAAAATGTCATGAATGAAATATAAACAATATTTTTTCAACAGTGGTCTTACTGTTTTGTTGTACCAGTAATATTTATGTACATAACAAATAGTAGCTGATAAAAGCAGGATTTCTGAAAAGAAAAAAAAACAATTACAAAATCTTAAAATTCTATGTAAAATGAATATTGTAATTTGCTTACCTCTCTCTCAGTAATCGACATATTTGTATCATGACTGTATGATCGGACCATTTGCTGTTGTGGGTGTTGCTGAGATTTTGGTCCATTCTCTTCTCCCCAGCTGCGAACAAAAACATACTATCAGTAGCAAGCCTGCAGTAATGCAGTCAAAAGTTACGAGTCCACATGGCGTTACAACATCTTCACTGCTGTGAGAATTGCAGTCAAAAGTTACGAGTCCACATGGAGTTACAACCCTGTAGACCAACAACAACATCTTCACTGCTGTGAGAACTTCAACCTTGCTAAAAACTAAATCTTAAAGATTAATATACTATACTTTTGTGGTTAAAAGTAAAACCATTAATTAATAAAAATAACACACCTGTCTCCAACAGTGAAATGTACATTACTGCTCAAACTGTGAGTATCCTGTGGAAAGTCATCATCCAATTCTTGTTTGCCCGTTTCGCTGCCCGATGAGTCCGCTCCTTCTTTCCAATGCAGACTCTCCAGACATCCTGAAAATATGCGTGTTCTCACTAAAATCACATCCTCTTTTCGGCATTATAAAATGCAAGTACCTTTCTATATTTTAAGAAAATACAAACCTACAATACTTTATGTATATAACTGAGCCCACTAACCACTCACTTCAAAGATCTAATAAAGCGTTTTGCCAGTGGGTGTTTTGAAGGTCCTCATGTGCGTGTTTCAAACTTAAGAGGTACATTCCAATGACATGCACTGGAAATCTGAAACCTTTCAGGCAAATGCAACACAAACACCACGCAAAAGTCACTAAAGTCAATAAATTGTCTCGATGATACAAATCAATATGGAATTCTGACATTTATATTAATACTGACTCTTTAAATTGTTCACAAACCTAATTAGACATGGTTACTTATATGTTTAATCATCAATAACTTCCTAGATTGAGCCAACTCATCCGTTCCGCTCATTTATACGTTTCTATCCTACTGGGATACTGGGAATGACCCGTTCTTCAAGTGCCTGAGCACTGCGGGTCCCAACTTTTTGATGGCTCAATCTGTAGACATTCGGTAAGACTCCTTGGACGAGGGATCGGCCCGTCACAAGGCCTCTACCTGTACACAGGACAGCACGACACAGAAAAACATCCATGACTTGAGTGAGATTCGAACCCACGGTCCCAGCGACCAAGCGGCACAAGGCCCACGCCTCAGACCGCGCGGCCACTGCGGACCCATTCTACCCTACAATCAGATAAAAAGTCTCCCCAAATTTTCAGTAATGATGTTCCTGTTCTTCTCTGTACTTCTGAAACTTCGTATCAAAGATAGACCAAGTGAGAATAGGATCGCAAAAAAGGGGCTTCTTAATTCATATTCTTCACCGAGTAGTACTAGGGTGATCAAATTAAGGAAAACAAGATGGGTAGGCCACTTAGCACATACAGGAGAGATAAGACTAAATAGAATTTAGGTTGGAAGATCTGAAGGATGACGTAGGTGTAGATGGAGCATAACATTAAAATGGATCTTGAGGAAATGGGTTTGAGGGCGTGGACAGGATTTATCTTACTTCGATCAAGACCCAGTGCTGGGGTATTGTAAAGACAATAACAAGCCTTCAGGTTTTGTAAAAGGTGGGAAACTTATTGACTAACTACATGACTGTCAGCTTCTAAAGGACTTGGCTCCATGGAAATAGCAATTTGGAGTGACTTAATTCGATGTGAAACATGTTTCTCACATGCTGATGTCGCACATCATCAACATTCTGTGATATATATCCCCATATAAAGTGTAAGCACTTGTTTCTTCCCCCCCCCCCCCAATTAATCTGTTCTAGGGATAAGTGTACAACTTATTTAACTCAGCATGAAACAATGATTATTATATAGTTTTATACACTGATATCTGTATGCTTTAAGGTAGGAAATGGGAAGAAGTTCAGATCAACTAATACATATTTAAAACAGAAACTGACTCTCCTAAATCAATTCTTTTGTTAATATTCGGCTACAAAGGTTAAATAAATCTTTTGTTAATTACATATGCCTCCAACTTAATAAATGACAACTGCCATTCTCTGCCACTCACCTGAATTTCCATTATCCAGAAACAGAACTGACTTTGAAAAGAGAATCATCTGCATAATTAACATTTCAACCACAAAAAAGAATTGGGATGACAGCAGAAAGACACAAAAGAATACAACGGTAAAAAGACTAATGGAGATATGAGACATTACCTTAGGAGATAGGACCACAATTTTCAGACATTTTGATCCCTTCTTTAGATATATCCAAAGCATAATGATTGTTTAACAATTTAAAATTATATAAATATGACGGCTCTCTTCTGAGTTGTAGCGCCATGTAGTCAGGTAGAAGTTTACTCATGGCCACAAGAACCTTAAATCCTACTTAAAATTACACGATTAAAAGGTTTCTCTGTGTACGTAAAGGTAAAGAAATATGAAGAACAACCTTAACAATACAGATGAACAAACTATGAGGTGCGTTGAACAGTAATTATGAAATATGACATACTCTGGACTCTAAGCAACACAAAATATGTATCTGTTAGTGAGTCCAAATGAAACTTTATGTACTGCATTTCACTTCCAGGGACTACAGCAATCTAGTGATAAGAAACCGAACTAATGCATTACAATCCGATCCACATGAAAGACAACGTGCAGTACAAAATTCACCAGATACTTAAAATATTTAAAAATTATGAGGAAGTGAAAGACCTTCCTCTGTCATTGCATGTCAGCAAACTTAAATGAACAAACTACCACTTACCACAGCCTAAGTATTATACTTTAAAATAATTTGTTGCCAGTAAAATTATGTGATTATATCAAATGGTAAATTTTATAATTACTGTATTCAGTCACTCTGTCCTCTACAATGACATAATACTACACAGGAAACATCCGTCTTCAAAATATCAACAGTCTTACCTCATGCATGTGTTCCAATGCTACGCCAGTGCAATTCCTAACAGATTACCAATACAAATATTTTTGCTCTCTGCATCCTAGATGATATATAGCCTAGGGCCGACCACTCTAGACAAATCACACATATTATTAAAAAAATATTATTATTTCTAAAGAAACCCATTACATACCAATATTAAATTTAGAAGCAAACGTATCGTTCAGAAAGATTCCGTTAGCCCCCAGTTCTCTTTTTCATTCTGCCGTTATTTTAAATACAAGAATAATTACTATTCAAAACTGTGTTATAAATTTTTAAAACGAGCTACCACACTAAAAATGTTAATTCTTCAGCTCAATGCTGAAAAAAAAAAACTGCATGAATACAGACACAAAATTTTGTTCAAATCTGCACAGCACTTTCCAACTGCAACAATAACTCTGAAATCAAACACAATCAAGTACTGCTACAACCAGTAGCAACCCTGATACTTGCAGTTTTAAGAAATTCAATTTTACCAGTATATTTCGGAAATATGGTTTTCAGTCACTCTTTATAAGTTGATAAAATTTTTAACATCTACATATAGAGAGACATTCCAATGCCTTCACAGTGGCTTCATAATTTGTTCATTGGTGAAAGGTAAGCGACGATGTAAGCATCTTCCCTGAAAACTGTCCAATTTCTGTAGTTGGGGCCATATTTTCAACAGTTCAAAGCCCTGCTGTCTCCAACTTCAGGCAATTAAGGGCAGAAATAAAATACTACACAGGCCTGTCAAATTAAAGCCGATAGTCAACTACAGACAACGAGAAACATACTGGGAACATATGATACAGAAATATTGTCATAAACCTTTAGAACCACAAAAAAGGGAAATCAGCTATAACTACAATTCCGAGGAACTTTACAAAAACCATCATTCAATCACACAAGCAAGCTCAAGGGCTAAAAATAGGTTGCATGCTTAAAAAGGAAAGCAAAAGCTACCATACATAAGATACGAGGAGGAGACAGGAAGAATGCAAATAAAAACAAAACACAGCAAAGCAGTGATGATCCGAAACACCAAAAAGAAAAACTGATTTTTGACTCAACAGAATTGCAGCTTTCAAGTATCATCGAATCAGTGATAGAACTGGTGTATGATCTCAATAAATCATCAAAAACAGAAAACAAGCCAGTGCATCTGCAAAGCAATTGTGTGCCGACTGTTGCCGAGTGTGCACCCAAGACAGGAAAGAAACCCGCTCCCCAAGGTTTATGGCCAGAAAGAGAAACTGTAATCATCGCAAGGATCAATGATAGTAAATTTTTGTGTGAAAATACGAAAGCAGAATTTGCTATAAATGAAACATGACTTACCACGGGCAAATCTCAACATATTATAGAAAACAAGGAAACTAAAGACATTTTATGTAATAATTTGTCCATAAATGATCCTAACTGAAACACTGCGACAATAATTCTACCGATAATCATATAAATACTTTTAACAAAATATTATGTTGCAAAGATATTCAAACTACATTCAACAGCAAGTATAACTATTGAAAACAAATTAAATCAACTATAACATGCAGCAAATGTGCTATTCATAATTACTAATCTTTCATGATACATGGGTGAACCTACAGATATAATTTTTAGCTGCAATTAATAATTACATTCAAAATTTAATGCTTGTAGAATTCTACAGATTATTCATAGCATAAATTCTGATTTACAACCACCTAATTATTGCAACAAAAACATAAACTCCATTTCCAAATACAATGTCTGCAGTTTCTGACACACTTATCCCTTTTACATATTCTTCCATCACCGTCTCCGGATCCGTGCTGCGGAACGGATCTCAAGCACCTAGCATAAAACTGAAGTACCTTAACTCCGAGACTGGACAAGTGCAAGGTCAGAGATGAAACCCAAACTTAGGTCTTAGGGGATGATAACGTCCTGCTTGGTCACGACTAACGCGCATCACAGGGTAGTGATAAATGAGTATGGAGCAATAATAGAATGATGATTAGCAGAGGGAAAGTAAAAAACTCTGAGAAGAATCTGCTCCAGTGCCACTACAAATCTAACTTTCAGTTACCCAGAACTGAACCTGGGTCTGCCTAGTGAGAAGCCAGCATGTAGCACGACCCCAACCACCTTATTCATACGCAAATTTAAATATCTACAGACCAGTATCGTGAACACCTTTCATTTTGGTGCATTCGGAAAATCTATACTCTACTGTAACGGTCAGACTGCATGAATAAAATATTAGTGTAATTCATAAAGAAACATTATAATTGCAGATCACAGTACAGAAGTAGCACCCACTTTGTTCTTGCTCATTATATGTCATAATATTAAAAAGTATGTACTGGTTAAGAAAACAGCACACATCTGCAATGAAAGTACAGGTCCTCCGTACACACCTGTTAACAACTGTATTATCATCATGTATGACGGTAATAATGAAGGACTAATATGTTAAAATCTCTTAATTTGTTCATCCTGTTTTGATAATTACTTTGACATTAAAAACCTTTCAAAGATTGTAGTTTAATTTGTCTTTTGCAGCGTGTTATAGGTATTACACTTATGCCAGAAGAGTTATTTTAAATAAAAAATAAACAAAGATGGGTTATATAAAACTGAACAGTGCAGTCTGCTTGCAATGGTGTTAATAGTATTTTATGAATAAATTTGTTTCAGTATCCCTGAAATCTTATTTCAGGCTGGTTGGCATTTATGTTGTAAACCAACATGAAACAAAAACACTAAAACTATAACATAAAAAATAATAAGTATCACATCCACTTTTCCAGTCTATAAAGAATTTGGTGGATTAAAAACAGAGCTACTGTCAACAAAGCTGAAAAGTTTGATAAATTACAAAATTCACATACCAATAAATAATTTAAATAAAATACATATGTATTGCCATTTGTGTCCCTTTCAAATTTGCAAGCAGAATGAGTAACATAATTAACAAAAACAACCCAACAGATTTAATGTGTATTTCATACACATCTGTCAAGAAAAATGAATGCAATCTTATGCTACAACAGCCATGAGATTCAAATCTCTCTGCAATTACAGTAAACTCTCATTTTCATGAACATCAGTATAACATAAATGCTGATAATAGCTTTCTTTGAATATATATCTGCAGTCAGCAAAACTATATAATACAGACTTCAGTTTAAGAAACACTACAATATATTTCTTTCTACCTATAGCTTATATACCTAAATGAGACCATAAAATAATGAAGCAGTCGGATCCGTCTCCTGACGAAGAAAAATTCTTGTATGGTTTTTCTTAATATATAATAATTTTCTAGTATCAGGCATATTATTTTCTGATTTTTTAGTTTTCTGGTTAAAGCACTGCAAATTTATTTTATACACCTATAAAGAAAACTTAAAATAACTTAATTTGAGTATTTTTCCTATGTACGAAGAAGATGACTGGCTGCCGTCTGGGTTATTGCACTGTGTAGTCTGACACACCTTTACCAACATTCCGGAGGAAGCAAGCACCTCTACAACATCAGTAAACTTCTACCAGATTACGTGGTGCAACAACCCAGAATGCAGTCATATTCACACTCGCTGCCATGAAAACCTAAAATCTCCTATCTTCCCACGTGGCGATTCAGTGGTACGTAGCTATCAATTCTCACAGATTACCCTCAACTTTATATACACCTGTAAATAAGCCCACCGGTCTGCAGAACTGCTCGTCTACATCATAATATTTTCTTTTAAACAAACTATCAGTTTAATGACCAATCACAAACAGTTTGTTACAACAAGAGTTTACTGTATACATTCTTAAATCTGCATGTAGAGTACTACATTATAAGCATCACTGAAATAGTACTTATAAGTAAATAGCATGCTCAACTATCCTATAAAGTAACTTAAAGACTGGCAAAGCCGAAGAATACACAATTAGTACAACTGACTTCTGCTCTAAGAAATATAATTAACATGCAACTACACAACAGAATGAAGGCTAATTATTAGGGCTGTGTCAATGAACTGTTACAATTAAAATTCAATTTTCCACTGGTTAATTGGCTGAACATGTGAACTGTTTAGAAAGACTACAGTATTTATTAAAACCGCGTGAAGTCAAAAAACCGTAAATAAAATTACATACAAGATGGCTTGCTAATTCAGACATCTAAGCGATACAAGAAAATGACTCATACTTTTTGGAAGGATTTCTATTCAACTGACACTTCATTAACTTGACGTTTCAAGCCATATTTGTTATTTAAACTGCATCTTCTTGAATCAATTCATACGCAGTAATAAATTCACTGAACACAGTTTGTAATTAGTCATGATCAAAATATATGCATTGTATGTATTCCATATGAAGGTCAATTATAAATAAAGTCTCTATTTACATGAGAAATGCAAAAGTGTCTAGTTGCTCTAACCACGCACACAAGATTTTCAAAATGGACACTTTTTAAGCTATGGTAGTCAGTCTCCTTTCATTACAATAGAGCATTCAGTCATTTTTATTATTTTATCTAACTTTGATATGGTACATTTCATAAATATGGGCTTTTAAACCCTCACTGTGGTGGGTCTTTAGACACTTGTACAATATTCCATTCCTGTACATTTCAAAACCATGTTCTTACGCTTACAAAAATGTATCACACTATGACTGCCATCTGTTATGATCAACCTAAACTACAGCAATATAAACTGACAATGAAGAAAGATCAATATTACAGTACGCTGTACCCTTGTGGCATTGTTCCTCCCACAACAGTACAAAGGATTAATAAACTAAACGCACACCTTAATGGAAGTGAGAAATTTTGATGCTATCTTGATATCTGCAGGATTGTGGATGTAATCTTCACGAAAAGAGCCGTTCTAATTGCAAGATGGCCCTATAAAGCGTGTAAGTATTCACACTCTACAGTAAACAAGCAAGTTCTTTCAATCTACTTTTAATAATAACCTTGTACTTTCAATGATTAAAACAAATATTATTTCAGACATAAATAATTACTTTAAATCAAGAGACTCCAAAATTGAAAGAAAAATGAAAAACACATAAATTTAACAGGAAATAATGCCAAACAAATAAGAAAGGAAAATCAAATCATGCACAATTCTGATCAGTTTTAATCAATACACAACCCCATCATAAATTTAGCTCTACAAGGCACTTACAAATTGCTACTATATTAATGGATCACTAGTTTACATATACCATAAAAATGAGTGTGTTAGTTCTCATTATTTGAAAAAAACATCCATATTTTCTGTAAATACCTTCACAATTTTAACACCATCATTTTTGTTAGACATTTTCTTACTTTTAACATCCAGAACTTCATTGAGTTTGGATTAAATGTTACAAAAATTACATATTCAGTTCTAATACATGTATAGTACACACTTATAAAAATATATGCATATATGTTGTATAATTACAAAATTTCTGTAATAAACATAAATTCTAGTTGCACGATAAAGTACCCTAGGGCCCAGTAATTAGATATGAAAGCAGCAGTTCAATTTTGAGACCCAAGATGGATATGTGTTCTATTTATATGGGCACAGTAAAAATTCTTTGTAACAAATGACTACCATACAACAAAGAACTGAAGGGTTCCAGTGAGACAGAACATTTATATACTATAAGATTTTAAACTTTTACAGTAACTGAATACAATTAATTCCTAAGAAATCAGCTGTGTCAATCAGAAATGAATTTCTAACACATCAGAGACAGTCACCGTCTCCACTAACAGGGACTGGCGTGACAATAAACATAACAATCAGCTGCGTCACTCAACGCATCGTCGTCCGACGACGAAGAAAGACACTGTCTCTGAAAGACTGGAAACACATTCCATCCAGACATGGCAGATCGCTCTATAAGATTTCACGGCACATTTATACAGGCCGTCACATTTCCAATTATACTGTAGTTTAAAAAAATTTGGTTCTCCTACATTTTATTACACGATTTATCCTTCAGGTCTACATTATTGAAACATGGAAGAAAATTTTGACATAAAAGATACGAGGAGCTATGAAACATTAAGAAAATTATCTTTATTTGTATTATTAGCAGAAATAAATTCAGTTAAAGGCGTTATATATGACTTGCAATGCTTTATTAGGTGCATATTATACACTTCAGTGTCCTCAGACCTATTATTTTTAACACTCATAATTAGGCCTCTTTATAACATGGAAGAAATTACGTTAAAGTACATACAAAGTACACAACCAATTTTTATGGCTACTAGAAGTCCATCAGGTGATGCCACTACAATAATGAACCAACCACAGTATTTTTCATATTTGAAAAGCCATAGGCTTCTGACTTGCAACATATTTTGAAATCAACTTCATGTGGCTTCAAATATAACTGCAAGTGAGAAAAAGTATCTTCTCTTTCTACAGAAGGGGAAAATTTAAATACAGGTAGGCCCCGCTTTACAACGCTTCATTTTACACTGTTTCACATTAACGCCCTTTTAAAATAATAATGGAAAAAAAACAAATATAGAAAGAAAATTTTAAATTGCAAGCATAAACACAGCACAGAAAGTGGGTACCTAGGAGGAGCTAGTGTCGGCGTCAGTCGTTTCTCCTCGTCCGCCAGTACAATACATTATAATCCTTCCGCGATTTACGCTGCTTCAGCTGAGGAGGTGAAACGTAACCCCGGCGTAAATCGGGGCCAGACAAAGTCCAAAAATCCATATATCGTGGAAGAATATAAAATGTGTCTACCACTGGTAAAGCCAGATTTTTGCAAATCCAACACGGACATACAAGTAGCCTCACTTCATAACAGAAATGATTAATTTCTTTTCACCTCTGTACACATGGTTAAAACACGTCTACTGTGAAACATTAGCCGAACAAGTAGGAATGTGGACAAATGGTGACATGAGACATGTAAGTGGCATCGCCTACAGACAAGAACTACTGCATGCTTAAAACTCAAAAGTGTCCTGTGAGTCGTCATCCACCGAGTGTGACTTACCTGCAGAAGGTGAGTAGATCGAGCTTGTGTCATCATCAAGGTCATCTTGACTGCTGCTCATACGACCTACGCAAGACAAGCAAGTGCAAACACTTCGAGAAAACCCACAAATATCCGTTCCCCATGCTTACTTGACGCCTTCTGTTCAGAACCGTGTAGTGTGGTGAGATGTTAGAAGTTAAAATTAAGTTTCTAAAATATAAAGTGAAGCTTTCGCAGTAACTGAAGCTGATGATAGACTCCCGGGTTACAAGCCGTGTCAAGTGGCCGAACGGTAAATAAACCATATCCTCTGCCAATCTCTGCTCTCATCCTCGGGGCTCTTGTAACCCAGGAGTCTTTCATCAAGTTTCTAAAAAAGATATCCGTCTTCTGGGTTATTGCGCTGTGTAGTCTGGTCGATGTTAACCAACGTTTCAGAGGTCATACTGCCTCCGTCATCAGGGCGATCGCCCTGATGACGGAGGCAGTATGACCTCTGAAACGTTGGTTAACATCGACCAGACTACACAGCGCAATAACCCAGAAGACGGATATCTTCATACTCACCGCTGTGAGAACCTCAAGTCTTACAAGTTTCTAAAAGTTAACGAAAAATTAACCAATGTTCTGACTGACGAGAAACAGACTTAGCAATTTTAAACTCTCTTCCGCATGTGAAATACATATATACATACATACATTACATGAAGCATTATATTACATCTTATGTATTTCTTTAACCCAAATGATATGTACACTGGTAAGTCAAAAACTTCAGTGTATACCAATTAACATGACAAAATGTGAACACATCTTTTCTTGAATTAACATTTGTTGTCCTAGTACCAAAAAATCATGTCTTACAGGCGAGTAGGAGGCCATGGTGATAACATGACATTATATCTGGTACAGAAGACATAAAATGCTTAAAGGTGAGAGAGAACAATGTTTGACATTTACATTAACACAATACAACGATACAAGGTTGTAAGTTTACAACACAATTTATATTCAGAACAAAATAGAACACAGCACTGCTCAATAACAGTAAACGGCTATTTGGAAATTACCTATGAAGACGTTCTTTAAACATCCTTACTCTTTCTTTATTTTTACTGAGTGAAATGAGATGAAGTTTGTGGGAGTAAAAAAAAAAAAATAGTCACAGCACACAACACAACCATGTCCAGACTGGTTGAAGAAAAATCATCACGAGAAATAGCGGGATTGGAATGCGTCACAATTCCGTAGCTCATCCAAGCCAATTCAAAACATTCGTCACTCCGACATACACATAAATAAAGATGGAACTCACCTCTCATAGTTCCTCTCCCATTTGCTGTCCCTCTATACAAGACAGATTCCAAATATTGCAAGCCACTGTTGTTGATAATGTTGAAACCACATAATAATTCTATTTGTTTCCAGCGATGTACTCTCTCCTGGAGCTCCTGGGTAACTTCATTCAACGAAGTCCTGGACAATCACACAAGTAATTATTTGAATGAAGCCTTCCTATTTTATAAATCATTTCAGGTTTAGGCACAGTGTAGACTCACTGGTAGATGCCAATATTTCAGAGAAACATACTGTCTGCATCATGTCAAAACCCAGAAAAACAGCATCATCATTCTCACCACTGCGGAAACTTCAAATCTAAAGTTCTCTTCCTTTTTAAATAAAAAAAAAAAAAAATACATCTGATAAATTACTTGTGTGTTAACGGCACACACATAACTCAAGAAAATACTTCTATAATACTGGGGATACTTCGACGACCCGTTCTTCAAGTGCCTGAGCACTGCGGATCCCAACTTTTTCGTTGGCTTGATCTATAGACAGTTGGTAGGACTCCTTGGACGAGGGATCGGCCCGTCGCAAGGCCTCTACATGTACGCAGGAAAGAACGACACAGAAAGACGCGGACAGACATCCATGGCTTGAGTGGGATTCGAACCCACGGTCCCAGTGACCAAGCGGCACAAGGTCCACGTATCAGACTGCGCGGCCACTGCGGACCCCACTCCTATAATACTGTTACCAAAACTTTAATTTCACTAGAATAAAATTTCACGTAAGTACTGACTGAATTGGAATGATATTCATTTTGCAGTGGCTCTAGGCAAAACTTATGTTTCTGTCTGATTTGGTCAATCCTTACCTTGCTTCAACTATGCTTCTATCCACATCATCTATTGACTTCCCGTGCGTAGATACAAACGCGCCAACTAGACTCGACCTTTTCTTCCTAAGCTTTTCACACTGTTAGCAATAAGAACCAAAACACATTTCAGTAATTGGAGCGCTCAAGTAACATTAAAATATCCTTCAACAACTGAAACTAATTCTACATTCAATGTCTCCAGATAACTGTTAATTGTTCCACCTTCACGGTACAGTGAGGGTTGGTAAAAATTTAACATGTCACATTTATGAATTATGTGGACAGACAATTTTCATAAACTATACGTAAAGAATGCAACCAAACTTTAAATCAAAAACTTCTGGAGGGAAGTGCGTGAATTATGCGACAAAGTAAAGCACATCATTCGATCTATTCCTATCCTAACATTTTTACATGCAGTACTTTCTGAAAATCAACAGATGTACCGCTTCACGAGCCTGCTGCAGCTGTTTCTCCGCTGAATTTTTTTTCTTGATATATGCCTTGTTCTCAACTTCATGTGTGAGTTGAAGCCACTGCTGAAGCCCAACTGGCGGAGACCAACAGCGATCTTCCAGTTCTCCTTCTGCCCTTTGCAATTCACCACGCAGCATCTGACATCAATATGCACACATTAGTTTACCAATACTGTCACAGCAACACGATATAAACAATGTTGGTACCATGTTTCTGCGACTGAATGTCACAGTCAAGTTGCTAGCACTCCTGGTTCACATCTTGGAAATCCTGGGTTCAAATCTCAGCCCACAGACTAGATATACTGACTGAGGTTTTCCCCCGTCCCTCTAAGAACGTCCGAAATTCCATTAGAACATAAACACGATTGATGATACATGCCTCTATTTCAGCTTTGAGTTGGGAGACTTCGAGGTCCGAATACGAGGTGTGGAGATCAGTTTGGTCACTCCCCTGCTGCTGCAGCTGCCTCTCCAAGTTCTGCTTTTCTGACGTTACACATGCCTGTTCCAATCTAGCTCGCTCCAGCTCTTTCTGGAACAAAATCAACAGAATATTTAATACCCAAGCTAACTTCATTTACAGTAGCAGTCTAAAAAGCCATCTTAAAATAAAATTATACCTCAATCACGCTAAACCCTCTGTAATAACATCACAAATTTTTAGCTTGAAGAATTTCACAAACCGTTTCCTTCACCCGCCATCAAAAACACCGGCAATAAAGGATAATACTTCTTACTTGTAACTGGTCTAGGGCTAGTTCTGCTTTGTGAAGACTTTCCATGTCCTTCATCATACGCCGTAGATGCCGGCGTGAATTCTTGTTTTGCCGATACGCATACCAGCAACCAATGAGTGCACCCAGGAGTAAAGTAACCAGAACCAGATCTTTCATGTGATGACTATAATCTGAAAGGATTAGTTTAAGACTGCATAAAAACGATTTATAATACGAGCCATACACCCTAGCATGTAGCGATATCCCCTTTTTCTTTCACTCTCTGAACCATTTACAAACCGCACTTTTGACTTTCAAACAAATAAAACACATGTACACATCTTAGGCTGAGATTCTACTGTGGCATCTTCCGGGACTGTGACACAAGACCAGCGCAGTCACATGCATAGCTTTGCCTCGACATTTAACGCAACTCATCTGCTTCAATTCGCTATTACATTTGTGGAGAAAGCAATGAGTAAAAAGTCTAACGTTCATCAAATCTGTGTACACGTGTGATCTTTATTTCATTTCTCACCTATTTTACATTTATTTTACCACGTTTTCCTTTTCCACTGACCTTACCTTTCGGTGGTCCAAATAGCACAATATCCATAGCCTTTAGGGCTATTTTCTGCTTATGAATTGGATCTTTGATGCCAAGGATATTGTTCAAATAGTGCATGTTGTTCACTGCGAGCCTAGAACAAATACACTGTGTAATATTTCCAGCCCTTAGCATGAAACTTCCATAATATTTCATTTACAGACCAGACTAAAATCACAAAGTTTGCAGATCATCAATGCCCGAAGAAACATAATGCAATCCCACTGACTTTATAATATAATTGCTCAGGCTACATCACGCGCACCTATATCACGAGATTCGGCCTTCAAAGACGCGACAGTCAAAAACGAGAGCTGTCAAAGTTAAAACACATTTTATCATTTTATAACCTCAATGACAATTTTTTAGGTTGCAGTGCAAATGAAGTTCATATTCATGGAAAACCAAATATATTTAAACGGTTCTGTGGAACTATAAAACTCACAATACTATGAGAAACACAAAAGCAAACCTTATTTAATTCTACACAGTAACAGCCATACCTAGGCTTTATCTTCTTCTTTTTCCGGTTTAACAATGTTTATAAATTTTCCGGTACCCTTTTACGGGTCCCCAACTTTTTTTAGTTGGCTTGATCTGTGGACATTCGGTAGGACTCCTTGGACGAGGGATCGGCTTTATATAAACCCAAATGTCAGGCATGAATGAAAGAATAAATGAGAACAGTAATGGCAGAAAATGATTTCCTCAAAGCAAAGCAGTTGCGGGATACAGAATGACAGACCACAGAAGAACTGACAATAATAAATACGAACACATCAAAAGAAACAGAGGAAGATGTGTAAAGAATATCTGAAAACTGGATCGGCTCTATAAATTTTAACTTAAAGGTAGAAGATGCCTGACAAAATGATGGACAAAACAGTTTTAATCCTTTTACTGGAACAGGACAAAAGGTTAAGTCGCGGCGGTGATGATGATGATGATGACGGCAACTGATTTTCAAACTGATATGACAGTAAAGATAACCTTGGTAGTGTTGCTCCAGTCACTTGATGCTGAATAAAACTTGGAATGTACTGTGGCAATTCGACATTTGTAGCCAACCATTCTGAGGTCTGCTCAACAGTCCAATTGTGAACCTGAAAGTAAGTAAAATACGACAATCTTAAAACTAACTGAATTAATTTCCCAGATGCCACTGATGATGACCTCTTGAGGTTGAAACGCGTATGGCAATAGTGTCTTTTTATAGTGTTAATAGTTGTTTGTTTACTTATTTTATATTAAAATACGACAGTTACATGTCAATCGCACATAACTGTCCAACCAGGAAACAGATGTGAAACATTTTCAAACTTATGTCTACATAGTGCCAATATGAATCCAAAGGTGCACCATTATACTAATCCACTTACGAGAAACATACAACGTGATTATACTCTACTCAACGTCGTAAGAATTGAGATTCTCACATTGATTAGTAAGAAGACAGCTGTCTTCTGGGATGTCACACCATGCAGTCTGCTAGATAATTTCAGAAGAGCTTAAAGTCTCAATCATCAGGGTAGCTCATTATCCTGATGATGGAGGTAGTAAGCTCCTCTGAAACATCAGTCGATATCTACTAGAGCACATGGTACAATATACCACAATATGCAAAATTCTGACACTAAGAATCACCGAAACTTTAATGACACTGCAATTTCCCTGGGCTACTATTATTAATATTTGCTAGTAATTACAGCACTATGTATGAGTTATGTGATTTATTAAGCACCAATAGCACAGAACTCACCAACCACAGTTACCTACAATATTAATTATATCTTATTTTGAAGCAATGAGTTAGCAGAATTCAAACTGAATAAAGACGCTGAACAAATAACATTACATAATCAAGTTTTTTTTAGAAGGGTCCATGATTATAAATGTAAACAGAGTTAATTCAATCATATGGTTCTGATGGTGGTCTGTATGGACGCTAATATACGTCCTGTAACAACACAAAGAACCATATTCTTCATCCAGTTCTGAAACACTATCACCTCACCTCATGTTGAATACTAATAACTATGTGAGGTTGTTATGCAACAAACGGCGAGACTTTTACGGGTCGTTACTTCATTATGCAAGAGCCACGAATTCCCAGCAAAAATAATAGCAATGCCAAAGTCAAAGACGTGACATAAGACGAAGAAAAGAGTTGGTCATACGAAATTAAAATCAAGTTTATTCAGTGGTATGTAAATAAACACATTTCAAGACTATCAATGTGTTAAGGTTGGTATACTGTAACACTAAAACACAATAATAATAGTAATGATCAGAGCGGAGAGGAAAAAGGAATATTCTTTTTAAGTTTCTCACTCTCATATATGTCTGAATATGCCTACAGTAGCTTGCTCCAAGAGGAAACTAAAATATTGTATGTGACTAAAGCCATATTAATTCCTTTCATATTTTAAAATTTACTACCATCTGTCTTGAAATACTCAAAACAGAATAACTATACACAATACTCAGAAGGATAATAACTTGTAATTTATCTATTTTCAATGGTTCAGTGCAATATCTCAGTAAATTTTTCCCTCTGTCAATAACCAACATTACAACTACAAACAATTTCTGTATATTTTTATGTATCAAACAGATACATACACCATATTTTTTATCATTTTTTCTGTCTGAGTTACTATTCAGTGGATGTAAAGGGCAAGATTCAAAGAAATTTCATCCAGGATTTGAATCTATGCAAGTTTTGAAGGATTTTAAAATTTTGTATATTTAATCATTACCTACAACCTTTGTTAGAAATATAATTTTTTTTTCTGGGTGACTGAAACTTAAATCGTAAATGGGTAAGAAAATTTAGTGATACTACCCCATGTCAATTTAAAAAAAAATAACAGAACTTAAAACTTCTATAGATTCAATGCATATAGGTCACTTTCACAAATAGTGTGAAATACAATTTACAAAATCAAATTCTCTTTAATTTCTGTTTACAGAGTTTATGACCTATTAGCAGCTCAAAGACAGATGTAGATAATGTTCAAAACACAAATCAGTTTAATAAAAAACAGAATTCATAATACTTCTACAAAAATCATTACTGATCTATCTTCTGGAGTATAAATACTTGCTTTAAATAAATATCTTATATTTGTGTAAATGATTCAATGGATGGGACATATTATTGTGTAGCAGACACGTGTACATGAACCGTGTCACAAGAGCCAGCTGTACACTGCCTTTTAAATACCATGCTATGTCACTAAACCATCAATTAATATGTCCCTGCTGTGACATGCCAGTTTTAATGAACCTAAATTGAGATTTGTGCAGAGAGACATGTACTCGCATTGACTTTAACATGATAAAGACTGATGCACACGCACGTCAAATGTGCACGGAGAACTTGAGGATGAACCAAAGACATTTAATCAATTTGAAAATGCCTACATTTTACTGAACAGATTCTAATCAACCACAAAAGTGTCTTTCCCAAAAGTACAGTCAGATAAGAAAACAGAAGATAAACCAATTTGTGGTTTATTTAATACTGCTGAAGTAGCTCAGACTATACAGTACCAAACGATAAGAAGGCTAATGAACCGTAAAAAATATTGAAGGAAGCAATCAAGGCCTAAGAATACAAATTATAATACTCTCAGCATGTATTTTTCTCAATTCCCTTGTTAATCTTCCTTAGCTCCAAATATTCCTACCAGAATATTTTTTAATCTGGTCCCAACAAACCTTTAAACAAAAACAATCTTTACAAAATAAACTCTCAGTATATAAATTACTTACATACCCAAATGCACATGCTAGTACATGACAAAAATAAACTCTCAGTATATAAATTACTTTCATACCCAAGTGCACATGCTAGTACATGACAGCCAATCACTGTAATTTTTCTACCTTCAATATATTCTTTATTCGTGCCTTATTATTTAATGCCACGTTCAATAGGTGATGGGATAATTTTAGTTACTATCCTGGCTTGTGCCTGGACGGACTGAGGAAAACCATGAAAAATTCAGTGTGGGATAGGTATTCTCCAAGTCAAGACTTGAACCAAGGGCCTGCTAACTACAAAGCATGTTAAAAGTTATTCTATACCTGAAACTGAAAAAATACCTTAATCAACAGCATTACTATAAATAAATAAAAGACTGTACAGAGAAAAGTCACATAAACTACAGAGACCTTCAGAATTAAAATACCTCTGATCGTATCCAGGCCTCCCACAGCTCCCGAACTGAGATGTGCATGTCATCGTTACGATGGAAGGCTCTCTGTCTCCTCTCAAACCCTTCTTCAAATTTGAGTTCCTCTCGCAGGAACTTGACAAAGAACAATACCATTTCAGTACAACACACTAAACTTACTTAGGATACTCAGGCGACCCATTCTTCAATGCCTCAAGCATCTGCGGGTCCCAACTTTCATTGGCCTCGATCTATTAGACAGTTGGTAGGACTCCTCGGACGAGTGATCAGCCCGTCGCAAGGCCTCTACCTGTACGCAGGACAGCACAACACAGAAAGACGCAGACAAACATCTGTGCCTCGAGTGGGATTCAAACCCACAGTCCCAGTGACCAAGCGGTACAAGGCCCACGCCTCAGACCACTAAACACAATGGTAAATCTCTAAAATATATGATATACAGGTGCTGCTTCAACATTGCTACTAAAAATATGAACAATCTATATCACTATAACATTTATGAGGCAAATGTTTCTATTAGACTGAGGTGTAGATGCGAGGAAAATACTGAGATAAATCTTAAGCAAATAAGGTGCGGAATTAATTCAACTGGCTCAGGACAGGGACCAGTGGTGATCTCTTGTAAACACATAATGAATCTTTGGGTGCCATAAAGGCAAAGAATAACCACTGGCTTCTCAAGAAGGACTCTGTTCCATGCAGGTAGTTAACGTTCAAAACTCATTTGCTACATTAATATTTTATTATGTCCAGAATGTGATATTACCTATCACAATCACATTTTTCAACAATTTGAGCATGTATATTTACATTAATTATCATATGAATCACACTGTAAATGTTAATATCTCTTACAATGAAACTGTTTAAATAACAAGAACTTTCAAAGAAGCAGTCTGAAGTACACAGCTGTGTACACTTCAAGGGTGAATGGGAATGCAGAACTGAAGCACATGAAGTAGACAGCATAAATGCCCTCGACTAATGGGTAATTATGCAAAGAAGATATGCAGAGAGAGACAGACAGAAGCAGAGCACTTACTTGCATAACATGCTTAGAAAGTAACAACTTAGTATAACACAAAGTAATGTATTACAGAAACAAAGTTCCTTTAAGCACATGTACTCAGATCAGTACTCAGTTATTTAATTCGTATTGTTTCATATTCTTAAATCTCACAATTTTGTTACAAGCCTTACATAATCAATATATGTTTTATGTTTATCTGGGAGACAGTGGAATATAATGATCTCTACTTTATGATGCCCCTTAGCCAGCCCAAGACTACCCGGGGGGGGATACTGTGGAAAGCAAAACAATGGGCTCCAAGAGACGAGGTAGTGGTCGAGTATCTATACATCCAATAGAAAACATTAGCCACTTTGGGAATGAATATCTCAGAATATTTCAAAAATTTTTTAGTAATGTCATATGCATCGGACGGCTATTTTCCAACCAATCACAGATCAAAAACAACTGATGCCAGCTACCCATCCAATCTGCAGTCAAACAGGAGACAGCACTACCACTAATTACCAATTAGACATTAAGACTAATGATTAATTCATCTAAAATATTAGTGTCGACGCACATGCCAACCTCATGACCAGTCACTATGCAACATGTTCTTTGGTTGTTGTCTCTTACCTTCTAAACTTTAGTTAGACGTCTCATGTATATCTGTGAAATATAATAGTTAAAATCCTTGTGTGGTTATGTGGCCAAATCAAAATGGTAACCATCCAGTTTTAAAAGTAATCTTCCTGGAAACAGAAACCTATCACTGGCACCAATAGTGGCTTAACCTACCTTTAAACTTCATCCTTAAGAGCCACTTTTGTATTATCCTTCCAACTCCTCAGTCTTCCAAAAAATGTTAAGGCAAAAATAAATAAATATGATTTCACCTGAAGTACAATTCTGGATGTGTGACTAGTCACATTACTTAAAAAAACTCTTGCGGTTAGTGTGACTGCCTACTTTCCTGTCACAGTAAAAAACTTATAAATTCAAAATAACTAATGGCAATGATGTGTAAGGAATCACAAAACCTTTGCATTGGTAATTCAAGACTGTAGGAAATACACTGCTATACTGTTCCACAGCAGAACATCTTAAACCAGCTTAATGCAGTTTCATAGGGAGAAGAAAAAGAAAGTGGGAAAAAAGCCATTAACATGACAAGTGTGTGGATTTATCAACTTCCTCTCGTGTTTTCACATAAATTTAATGTTACGTATTTTATTTCTGTTTCAATTTTTGAATGAATATATGGATGCACTGATAAAACTTTAATAAGTACACAGAAACAGGTGAATGCAACACAAACCAGATTAGTTCTTTCTCTGCATTACAGCCTACCAGCACCACTACTTTGTACTGATAAGAACATGATGGTAATAAGCATGCAAACAAACAAAAAATCCACATTCCTTTACCTCATCTGTTTCTGACAGATCGACATTGCCATTTGCATCATCATCCAGTTGCCGGTGGAGGGACTTTATAGCTTCTAAACCAATTCGATCTTGTGAGGTTTGCGCCAAGCAAGCATCATCATTGCAACCATCTCCAATACCTTGTAATGAAGAACAGGTGATGCTACACAGATGATGCATAGCACAGACAAATGTTGCACTAATTACTTATAATTAACGTAATCCCACAAAACACATACTTCTGTACAAGGTAGCAATTAAACTTAAATTAGAATGGCAACCTTCCTTTACCTGTCTCAAAATGACCTGATGATTGTGATATATCTCCCAGGTTTGACTGAGAAGCTGACCTGGACATAACATTACTACTAGAATAAGTGGGTCTAACAGTCTTCTCTTGCTGGAATTCCTGAGATTTTCCCGTGTCACTATTCCCAGTACACCAGTAAGTTCCGAGAAGGGATAAAATTATAACAGTCTTTAAAATTGTGTGCATTGTACCAGCAACAGCACGTTGTAAAAAAAATCTTTTTTTTATAATATTCACTAACGAAGAATAGCACGCCGTTGATGTAAATTCATTCCTCTTCTTTGGCACTGAAGAAA
>NW_019059587.1:226146-237143 GCF_000696155.1 Zootermopsis nevadensis | reverse complement strand
AGTATTAATACCTCATACCTGTGATTTAGGTATCTCCTGTCTCTCCGCAGGGAACATTTTCAATTCCCTCCTCGGCAAACGAACTACTGCATTACAAGGAACACTTTCTGGAACTGAACAAATAACACATGCTATGATGGAAGGGAACGACACGTTACTACAGAGCTGCCTGCACGTGGCGTGAGCAACAAATGGACACATTTCTGTACAAACAAAGGCTAATGGTAATATTCTGTTTGTCGTTTCAAACTGACAAAAAGCTTCTACGGGCTTAGCCACAAATGGAAGTATTTTCAAGTACATGTTACGAGTGTTGTGCAAGTAATTCTTGCGTTTAAACAAGACCATGTGCATGCATGTACACTTGAATCTGCACACACCATTCAAATCACAGACTAAAAACTTTCAGTTTTAAAACAATTTTTACACTCCAGTTAGGCAAGCTGCAACACAGGCTCACAACAAAAACCAAGAACCAACCTTGGAAATATTGAGGGGGAAGAGGGGAAGTGGTACGGAAACGATGGATAAGAATTGTGAATGATAGGACAGAATGGAAAAAAACTCGTCGAACAAGCTAAGACCCACATAGGGTTATAACGCTACAAGAATAAGAAGAATGGAGGTGGCACAACATAATATCTAATTAGGTACAACATGCATGAGGCTCGGGATGTCACATGTGCCACATTCCAGCTGCTTTCATCTGCCAATCTCTCGATACATTTAATGTTAAGAATCTCTAAACATATGAGCCCAATCCACAAAAATATAAATATATCTCTAGAACGGCACAGTTAAATGCACTCATATCTTGATGGAAGACTACCGGGTTACAGGATGCGTCAGGTGGCCGAACGGCGAATAAACCTTAATCTCTCCAAAAGACAACGGGTGCGTAAAGAGAAGCTTTCGTATCAAGTGAAGTTGATGAAAGAATCTCAGGTTACGAGCCACTCGCTCTCACTTAAAAGTGAGCAAAAAAGGTCAGAAGTGAGAGAACCAGAAAATTGTTCATAATTCAGTGCAGCACTTGTAATGGGGAAGGGGGGGGGTAAACAATCACACATTTTGACTGATGAAAGACTGGAAGAGGCAACACATATTCAACCCTCTGACAGCGACTTTAGTAAACCCCGCTGACTGCCATACGTCACGCATGTCAGTAAGAGACGCTGCTGACATATGCAGTGTTTAAATTAACCCATCCATGCTTGCATGTCACTGACCATTTGTCAGTATCTGTGTGGATCCAAATGGACTGCTACCAGGACTGGATTTCAATGAACTGCGAGAACTTCTTGCGCGACCATCGGCTGAAGACGAATGGTCAGAATGGTCTGATTGATAACCGTGATTATAGTCCTTTGGTATCGGAGATGGCAAATCGTCTTGTATGCCAGGAACCAAACCTGAATGATACACAAACATAATAAAAAAGAGTGAGCACGGAACAATTCAATTTGCAGTAAAGAAACGTCGTAAACAAATCCGTTTTCATAAACACGTATTTTCGATGTCACCCTGAAATGTAAGCAAGGGATAAACTGAAGATAAATTTCAAAAAACTTCTCATACTTCAGGTTTGAGTAATGTCGCCCAGTTTCAAATCCATTATAACTGCATCGGCCTGCACCGAAACAACTCACAATTTAAAACTGATTTCTGTTTTGGCTCATCACCAATTTCATACATGGTCTACGGCACAGCTGAGTGTATTTTTAAACAACAGCTGACTCACCTTCTCTCTTGAGGTTGTGTTTTGGCGTTGACACCACCTGCTTTAAACCTGAAATAAACAGTTTACGTAAGAATGAGTAATAACCTACGACCACAAAATTACCTAAGACCACGTTCACACAAATTTCATTTGCGTGACCATGGATTTTGTATTAATGTCTTGCACGCGACAAAAAATACTTACACAAACAAAGTAAAGGTGTTAAATAATGTTTTTGGCCCAGTTCCATATATATATATATATATGTAGAAACTGACTGATAAAAATTATACAAAAAGGTACATCACTAATTTGTAAATCATGAACTTACAATTCCTTTCAGCATCTGTTCCGATTAAATAATTTAAAGGCAGTAGATAGAACGGTGAAGCTGAACCTCCTTGGTTCATGCTCTACATTCTCAATGCGATAAATAACATCTGAAACTTCCGAACATACTAAATATTCAAAGTGGCAAACAGTTCAAAAGCGGTATGAAACTTTAATCCGTCTCTAATTTTTCTCCAGGCTAGGCGTTCAGAACTGCTGTGGAAAATCTAATTCGGTACGGCAGAGTCCTTCTTGAAAAGTTGAGAGTACCGTTGCATAAATGCACTGACACGGACTGATTTCCGTACCAGATAACTTACCTGTACCTCTGATCTATGAATTTCACAAACAGCATAGACATTTAAAGTATCGAGCATACAATACTTCGTTTGAATGACCACCCACACCTCCATTACAATGAAAATAATGAAGACGGGTGAAATTAAAAGAAAACTGACAAAAAGATATGTGGGCAGAAACGTATCAAGATTATTAATTATTGTTTGCCTGTTAAAAAAATAAACAGATATTCCACATCATGAAATATCAGAATCCTTACTTTCTTCCTGGAGACGCGCAATATTCTGGACGTCACCGACATTCATGAGCCGGTTACTGGAGGAAAAGCTGCTGTCTGAAGCACTGCTCATCTGATCATCATCACCCCCACTGTCACAAGACATTGCGCGTCCACTGCGATTACTGCTACTGCTACTGCCATCTTGAATCGAAAACGTGCAGTTCAGTCCCAATGGCGTTATGCTTCTCGATCTAGGTGCCAACTGAAATGTCGTGTTCATATCGGCAGACTTTTGACGATTCATCGGGCACGGATCTGATACTTTTAGGAAGGTTGCATTTAAATCTGGCTCTGATAATTTTTGGTAAGTTGTATGCATCTCATCAGGATCAGATGCAGTCTTTTGAGATGCGTTGTTTTGCGGCTCAGGTGTTAACTACAAAAAGAAATTACATAAATCAGAGTTCAAACATCAGTTTACACTTGCACAGTTATAATCCAGGATTAATAACATGGATGGCTTGATGCTGATGTGGCATATCTACAGCGTTAAAATACATTTTCATATTCATGTCCCTCATAGTAGCCTACAGAATTCATGGGTTCATTACCACGTTCATAAGAGTCCAGAACTTCTCCCTATCATGACCTATCTGAAACTTGTCCATACCCTCACATTCCATTTCTCAAAATTCATGTTTGTCTATCCTCTCATCTAGGTCTGTCTTCAAACTGGTCTTTTCTCTTCAGGTTTTCTGACTAAATGTTCTATTCCTCACCTGTCATACATGCTACCCACCCATCTTCCTTGATTTTATCATGCTATTATTTGATTCTTCTTCTTCTTCCATGGCGCAACAGCTCAAAGTCGAGCCTTGGCCTCCTCCCATGTGGGAGGTTTCTTTGTCTATGAAGCATGCATTTATGAGTAGTGAGTGACAAACCCACTGCCTCTGCAAAATTTCTACTCAATCCTGATTTTTGCCTGCTAGAGCCATCTAGTAACGAATCAGGAGAGACTTGGGTGAGAAATGGCCGCTAAATTTTGTTTATAAAACATCTCGTTCATGCTCGTTAAATTCTTTTACGTGCTGTAAATCTGCGACAAGGGACGTTCTTTTACATGCTGTAAATCTGCGACAAGGGACGGTCGGCTTTACTTCTCCTCCGAAGGAAGTTGTGCTACGGATTTTTATCACCCTTAAAAATCCATCGACCTCGGCCGGGTTTGAACCCACAAACCTTGGGTCCGGTGGTGAGAACACTAACCACTAACTATTATTTGATAAAAATTACAAATCATGAAGCTGGTCATTATATATTTTCTCTATTATCCTGTTACTTCCTGTCTCTTAAGGCTAAGCATTCACCTCAGTGTCATGTTCTGAAACACCTTCAGCCTATGTAAGGTTTTATTATCTTTCTGCACACAAACAAAATGGGCAAATTAATATTTTTGCTATCTTACATTCAAATGAGGTTCTGATGAAATTTTCTGGAACACCGTGTTGAACTCCAGTGCATCATTTGAATGGAAATTGACATTACGAAGCAACGATTCAGATGCCAAAGATCCAAATGTACTGTTGAGTGTGAGACTGACATCATCGATGTCATCTATATTTTGAATCTGTGGAGTCCTCCATGGTGACAACATTCTCCTCCTATTTTCATACATTGGCGATTCCACCATTGTTTCTAAACTGGGACGGCCCATCCGCTTTTTTGACCTTGTAAACGTTCGTGTGTCTATGCTGTGTCGTCTTAGTCCTGAAAAGTTAGGCACTCATTAGAAAGTCAAAATACAAAAAAAACATTTTAAAAAATGAATAAAAATAATTAATGTTATACCTTGTTCTATTTCTTCTAATTCTTGGATAAGCTTCCTTCTCATTAGCTGGAACTCATAGTCGTTGTTATTATCTACATCATGTCGCAGCCACTTTTGTAAATTATTGGGAACATTGCTGGATAAACTATTTGATGAAACATAAAGCCTACAACCATAAGTAACAGCTTTAGTAAGTGTTAACATAATGGATATAATTATTACAAATCAGTCCTGTGCTCATGATCTAAAATTCTCAATAAATGATTAAAAATAATAAATATTTGCCAATCTGAATTGGGGAACATGAATGTATCAAATAAGAGAGATGAACAACTGCTAATTATCTGCTTGTTCGTGACAAGTAGAAGATTTATGATGACAAGCAGAATAACTGTCTATGAGGTACATTAATTTCAGCAAAGACAAAAACGTTCTGTAGAGTTGTTACAAAATTTCTTGCCACTCAAATACTGCTACATTGTCCAACTATTTATTAACAAAAAACGTGGGTTCTAATACAATCCAGATTCAACAGCACTTTACACAATTTACATTAAAGAATTATACCATAACCTATTTTATTCAACTTTCCTTCTTTCCCTTTACATTTAAAACACACAGTACATCACATCACATTCTTTCTTTGACAACACTGAGTAAATGTTATTTTTATGAGGTAGGTAGTGTACAAAGTATCCTGGTCGCTGGAACCTAAAAATTCGTTTTAACTACGACTTACCACCTTTCCTCATCCAAGAAGTCTTCACTGTTTATGATTATGATATCATGTTCATCCTCTGCTTGATACTGGAGATCCGTATGCACGATATAGTTCTCATTTGAAACACATGATAATACTTTATTTCCCAATAATCCATTCCTAGTATGCTGTGATCGTAGCTGTTCATTCTGAAATTCCAGTTTCCTAACTTTATCCTGTAGTTTCCGTACTTCATCGCGAGGATCTAAGATGTCAGCCTTATTTTCCATTATAATGAATGCCTGTACACTGCTTATACACTGGCAAACATAAAATGTTATGAAAACCCATACACAATCATTCACACACGTCTTCTTTTTCGCATTTCCCAACCATTTTGATAACTCGACAGTATCAAATACCAAAGAGTGTTTACGAACACAGTGTGACAATTCGACTTTCCCATCGAGAGTCCAATCACGTGTTTCATACCAACATACAAGAAACAAACGTTATTCATCATTATCATCTTGGACTAGATCATGGGTTCACAACTTTTCCCACGACCAGGACTACATTCAATCTTGCAATTTCGAAGGCCCCAAGGTTATAAATGGTAAAGATGTCTTGAAATTTAATGACAGTTTATTAACAATGCTACTAACTTCCTGTTATAAACAGGTCCATATATTACTCAGTGGCACAATATTGGAATACAAAAGATTTACGTGGGTCACACGAAACACGTCGGCGGGCCGCTAGTTGACAAATAAACAGTTCTGGATGGTTGATATTACTTGTCACATGATAAAATTTTGCTCTCTGTAGAACATACAAATTTAAATTGCGTTTGAAGAAATAGGAAGTGATTTTTTTTTATTCCTGGCATATTATTTCTACTAGAAGTTGAATAATGTATTAATTAATTTGCAACTCTCAACTTCTAGAAAACAGAGAGGAAGACGATTAAGTTTATGAATCTTTATTGGTTCTTTTAAAAAGGTGAAAAGATACAATGACCAGTTACATTTAAGTGAGAATTTTTTTTACATAAGTATAACTGTCATAGTCTATTTACAAATACTATTCCAAAAGCATTAAAAACACCTGTGTTGCTTATTTTATAAGAACACTGTGGTACTTACAATGCTTTGATTTTCACAATTTTTCTGATAACATTTTCTGTAACGATTCTTGGTGTTACATCTTCTCTGGTACATGAATGGGCCATGAAACGCTATGCACATATGCCTGTACAGCAGTGGACACTAATCCTTCATTACATAATCCATGTACATAAATAATGCATACATTCAATGTACTTGATGTCTCACTGCCAAGTATTCTACACCACAGCAACTCGGCATAACTATTTCATTTCCGTTCCTGTTCCACGAGATGATCAAGAACTATACTCGTGGATATAATAATTTTACTTGTTGAATCCTAGTAGCGATAATACACAACTGTTAATAATTAAATCTGTTCTAAGATACTTGTGGGACGGATTAATTACATTTGCAGGCCATTCAATCAATGGGCCACCATATCAACAATACACCTTATAGGAAACATTTTTGGAACCGAGTATTAGACAGTTCCTTTGAAACGAGGTAGTAATGAAATATAAAGTGTCCATGTGGAATGAAGACTCTCAAAAGAAGAACGGCAGTTCTTCTATGTTTTTTGATATGATCAGCCATATGAAATATAAAAGTTTGTTACAAATAATTATTTTTAAAATCCATAATTAGTCTTCACTAGCTTCAATGATAGAACAGGCTAGAATTGCCTTAAATTATACGAGGTGAATACCTCCGCAAATTAACCTCAGTAATAAAAGGAGGAAAATGGCAAACATTACACCAGTGTCTTTACCTCTGTAGAAAACACTTGGTACCTACTAGATGAGAAGCTAGTGGTATCAGGGCAAATCTGCAGAGACAATAATCCCTGCCCCTGCCAGGAATGGAACCCTGGTCATCCAGATCACAGGCTATTCACTATTCTGAATTTTATCTCACCTAATATATATATATATATATGAATTTTTTGCAACATTACAAATTTAAGAAGAAATGTTCAACTCATCCACTTCTCCTTCCCCATTTTAATTAAATTTTATTTTAATTCTGACAGATGATACTTTATACAGTAGGCTATGCAGGAAATTTCATTTGTATGAAATTCATAAACCCAGGGGCAAAAACTGCGTTCACTGGGAAAATATGCAAATGAAAATATACAGAGTTCGCAGAATTCTGACTCAAACCCCTTCAGCATCATAAATGTGAACAATTTCCCATACTACACACATGGCACGAACAGAAGGACTTCATACTGACAATAAGTTATTGGTACCCTCTGTTTTGTTAATTAAATCAATCTGATAAACATTTTGTTAGCTCAATGTTCACCGAGTGCAATCCCGAACACGGAAACGACAAATAAATGCTTCGATATGTTTTCACGAGCTGTGAAGACTAATAGCGGAGTCAATCCGAAGGCTTTTACTGCATGGACAGTCAACATAAAGGCCTGAAGTAAAAGGGAGACTACACTGTATACACATATTGACAAAATGCATATTTGAAAGAACAGTCAATATTTATAATTCAAAGAACATCTTAAGAGATTAAAAGTTTATATAAACTTTTAAATTTAAAAAACATCTTACTGTATCTTGAATTATTTAGGCACAAAAAAGTTTAAAAGTGTTTAAACACGTTTCATATCACACCATAATAATAATAATGGCTTACATCAATAACGTAATGCTAGTCTTACACCATTACTATCAACTGCAAGGTGCGAGACAAATTTTCACAACTGACTTACCAAAATTCATTACACCAAAGTATGCTGCAGAAATGCGAGCGTTCGAAACAAACATTAATAAGTAAATTATACAAACTTTTAAATGGCATTACTCGCCTCTGAAAAACAGAACATGACTCGTGAGATAAATGTGGTATGGCACGCACTACATATACAGATAGAATTACACTTCACACAGGAAACAACAAATGCCACATGATTTTTACAGATGAACCAATTTGCTAAAATTCATTTCTGGGGAGGAGAAAAAAAAAACCTTAAGCATTCCAAAGGTTTAAAACACCTGAGTGTAAAGCCACGAATATACAGCGTGTTGCAAATTACACAAAGCACATTTATAGCATATTGTCTTTAAAAAATTCTTTGATCACAGCTCAAAAAACTTCTTGAGACATATGAAGAAAAATACTGATTGTACACGGTGAGCAAATTTATGCATACTCAATATATAATACAAATATGGCACAAAACTGCGTTGTTTTGCACCAAACATGACACACAATCGTGTTCCAGGACAATATTCACCGTTCAATACTCACCTTTGTTGAAAAATCACGCTGGCAGGTGAAAGAATTGAATGATTGGTAAATAGCAGCACAGATTTTCAAAAACCTGAATTATTCATTTCCCATAATTAATTCCATATCAAAAACACGAAATCGTACCTTTTCCCCCAAACCCATCATGAAACCTGAAGGTTTATTTCCAATCTACAAGAGCCCACCACTAGACCCTATCCCGAGTCAGATGAATTCGGTCCATACCGACACATCCCGATTCGTAAATATCCATTTTAATATTTTCCTCCCATCTACGCCTAGATCTCCCAAGGTTTTCTGACCAATATTTTGTACGCATTTCTCATTTCATAAAATATATAAAAAAATTCATTCATTCCGATAACAGCAAAAATTAAAAGGCTGATACTCTGTAAATAGCATTTAAAAAATATAACTTGTTTCACAATCACTTAAGACTAGAAATATTTGTTCCTTTTACGAGATTTATATGCTCATGCACCCATACATATATCTGTATATATGTATGAAATATAAATACTAAATTCAATGTCAACTAACATTAAAAAGATGTGAAATTGTCAATGACACTATTACTAACAATATGATGATTGTGCACGCAACTGGCACCGTGTAAGACAACATTTTATTTCCTATCGCCATTATCGCTGGCTTATAACGTACAAAGAACGTGATGAAATCTGAGAAAGATAGATTAAGGAACATTTGTGAGTCGTCCCACTTACCTTAACTAGCTTTACCCCTTTAACTTTTGTGTACGCAGCGTGTAAATCACAATACGTATCAATATTTAAATTCCTGTTTAGTCACGTCTGTCCAGGAACAAAAGACTGCAAACAACGAGTTCATTCACAAGCAAGTTTGCTGTCAAAACTGCTAAGTGCTATAGCAAATGCTTGTACGGCGCACAACGGGTAACGGTAATCCATCGTGAAAACATCTTCGGCTACACGGCCAAACTGCATCACAATGTAGTCAACTGCGAAAGAAATTAAATGCTAGTCAAAAGCGTAAACTGACTTATGGCATTTAAGATTCTTCAAAGAGATAATACACCGTGTTTCAAAAGTAGCTTTACAACTTCCCAGGAGAATATAAATTTATTTAAAGGATGTGCGCAATATTTTTAAATGCACAAATTTAGGCAAACACATCAAGTTTCATGCACATAAACTGTAGTACAGAAATGTTGCGGCGGGTTGAAGACGACGAAGGATTTCTGGACTCGGTAATTTTCAGTGACGAAAGCACCTTCCATGTCACTGGTAAGGTCAACACCCACAACTGCAGGATTTGGGGTACTGAAAATCCACGTGCCTTCCTGGAACATGTTTGTGAGTCCAAAAGTAAATGTGTTTTGCACCCTAAGCAAAGATAAAGTGTATGGCCCCTTCTTTTTCACGGAGACCATTACCAGCATCGTGTATCTGGACATGCTTCAACAGTTCTTCATTCCTCAACTTGACGAAGATGACCAGGAAGGACGCATTCACTTCTAGCAAGACGGCGCACCCCCTCATTACCTCGGAGAAGTGCGCGAGTACCTCAACGACCGTTTCCCAGGTCGGTGGATCGGTCGGGCCGCACCAACAGCACGGCCACCTCGTTCCCCGGATATAACGCCTTTAGATTTTTTCTTATGGGGATTTGTTAAAGGTCGAGTGTATGTGCCACCCTTACCTGCAAATGTGGCCAAACTCTGAACTCGAATTACCGCCGCAGTTACTGAAGTGACACCGGAAATGCTACACAACTTGTGGCAAGATATTGACTACAGTTGGGATATCAGCTGCTAAACAAATGGAAGTCACATTGAACCATAAAAATCCGATGGACATAAAACTTGAAGTGTTTGACTACATTTCTGTGTTCTGAAATTATATGTTTCTCCTATCAGTTCACCAATATCTCGCCCTCAAGTTGTAAAGTTGTACTTTTGAAACACACTGTACAATCCAATCAAAGAGTATGATAAGATGGGCGCAAACTGTCTATGCTTTTGGATGAACTATAAAAGAAACAAAGACATATTAAAGAAATAAAAACAAATAATAGAAAGAATGTTGAAATATAAAAGCAATTGGATTCAACATGTCAACAGAAGGGGGGGAGGGAATCACAGTTTTAAAACGTTACAATCTACGTCAAATATGTAACAAAGAACAAACTTAAAAAAGACCTTTGGACCATAGATGCTGGCTAAGAAAGTGTTTAATATGAAAATGGTAATGCTTACCATCGTTATCATGAACAATCTGAAAATTTTTGACAGACGCTTGCGTGACTCGACCGTGGAAGTTAAGTACGTACGACTGGGTGTCATCATTCCACACTGGAGTCTTGTTGTGAAGTTCTATCAAGTTATCTGTGTTCTTACTCCGCCAGCACTCTGAAACAAATGCACAAGTAACACAAAGCCAACCAACTAGATGGCTTACCGAACCCGAAGGTTCATCACCGAATTAACCAAAGCCCTCCACCGGACCCTGTCCTGGGCCAACAAAATCCAGTCTCCTTCA
>NW_019059587.1:201842-215626 GCF_000696155.1 Zootermopsis nevadensis | reverse complement strand
AACGGAGTGTGTTTTAGAGGCAGGGTCAGCAACATCACTTAGAAGGAAGGAAGAAAGAGAGGATCATGCTGGCCTCGACCTATTCGTCCCACGTTGTGCAACAAACAGATTACACTTTCACATACATCGTCTTCTTTTAGCGTTGCCTAACGAGACAGCTTTTTCTAGACGCGACACCACGGACGAGGTTACAACTCCAGTATCTTCTTTAAATAAAACGAGTTGGCATTTTGAAGCCCGAGGCCTGTCTAAATAATATTTAAGATTTCATTCCGTACCGCGAAGAAAACACGACACTTCACCATTACACGGATCAACTGGTTAACGCTGTTTAAGGAAATGATCGCTGTTTATAATGAGACACGCACTGCGTACATAATATTTAAGAATTCAGTCCGTACCGCGAAGAAAACACAACACTTCACCATTACAAATATCAACTGGTTAACGCTGTTTAAGGAAATAAACGCTGTTTATAATGAGACACGCACTGCGTACATAATACTTAAGAATTCAGTCCTTACCGCAAAGTAAACACGACACTTCACCATTACATCGATCAACTGATTAACGCTGTTTAGGAAAATAATCGCTGTTTATTATGAGAATCAGAGGAAATCCATAAGAAAAAGTGCAAGTTTATTGTTTGTTAAAGCAGGTGGTACATATAATTACCACTGGGCTTTAAAGAGTTAAGATACTTGCTCAGAAGACAGTAGTAATGGATATTTGGACTGAAGAAGGAGTAAATAAAAGAATTAACCAAAGCGCACAATAACTTTCGTACTATTCGCCAGAGGATTAGATGGGAGGGGCATACAGCACGCATGTAAAAATTTTGAAATACAACGTGAAACATTTTGGTCAGAAAACTGAAGGAAAACACCAACTGGAAGACATGGACGTAGACGGGAGTATCTGAGAGAAGGAGGGCGTAGACTGAATTCAATTGCTTCTGGATACGAACCACGGTAATGAATGTTTAGGCTCCATAAAAGGCAGGACGTTTCTTAATTAGCTGAGCGAGTATCAGATTTTCAAGAAAGAGTCTGCTCCCAGCAGTTAGATACACAAAACTACAATGAAATTATCCCTGGGTTGATCTCACACGAAATATATAATCTGACCCATGAAAATGATTGGAGATGTATGCATTTTTTTAGAACGCAGAGAAAGCTTAAAATGGCTAATACGATAATTTAGTGTGTATCTCTGCTCTGCCAATATTTTTCGTCCTAGTTTCCTCTAGTCACGACCTAGAGCACGGATGACTCCGGCCAGTTCACGCTGAGTTAAGATGGTCTTTTGTTCTCAGTCAGACCTACTTCCAAGTGCCTCAACTCGGCTTTGTTTGTTTTCTTCTGGAGCTACTACGTAAAATGTCGCAGAAACGCGGTCATCGGAGAAAGTCCTCTTTTCTTATTACGTTCAAACGTAAGTGTCATGTTTAAAAAGTTGAGTAATCCACACTGATCTGCAGACAATGGCCCCGGGCCTTGTTCATTTCAAAATTCAAACAAAAATGAGTCAGGACATCGAAATATAATATTTCCAACCGGAAGAAAAGATCACTTGCGAGATCTAGGTATAGATGGTCGGATCACAGTAAAGTGGATCTTAAGGCTTTGACCGGGATGTTCTTTTGTTAAATCTTATGTGGTACCGCCTGATTCGACTGCTAATGGTTAAGTGAAGTGTTTTCTTCGCGGTACGGACTGAATTCATAAATAATATTCAGACGATCTTCGGCTTCAAAGGGTTAACCAGCTGATTTTCGTAATGGTGAGGTGTAGTGTTTTCTTCGCGGTACGGACTGAATTCATAAATAATATTCAGACGATCTTCGGCTTCAAAGGGTTAAAGAATGAGTAAGTGTGTAGACCAGATTAAACTGGCTCAGGATAGGAACCAGCGAACCTTCGAATTTCATAAAAGACTGGAAATCTATTAACTAACCTAACCTTCAAAGGCTATTTAGACTAAGGTTAAGGGCTTATCAAAATGTTTTATCCGCTCAGCTATTCAGGTACAGAATTAGTTTTACTTTTAAAGTAAATACGAACGTGCTATTTATCTGCATAATGTACACAGACAAAAAAATTATAATTTTCCCTGAAAATTATATAAAAAAATATATAAATTATGAAATATGGCACTGTTTTCGTCTAATTATGATAAGTGTAAGTTTGAAAATATCGAAATAAGTGATGCTAACATATAAATTCCAAAGAATAAAATTTTAAATTATTTCAGTTTAAAAATAGTATAAACAATAAGACAAAGGATAATGGGGACTTCATTTTGAATCGACGATTTCAACAACTACGTTATTCACGTGACAGGAAACAACTTACATCTGACGTTCAATTGTTACAGTTCTTATCGTCCAGCGTTTTGTTTGTTGCAATCTGCAAGTGACTTAAAGTCCAAACAATGGAATGTAGTGACTTATTCTCACAGCTACAATAAAATACAACAGAGGTGACCTGTTTACCGACATTTAAGAGCGAAAATACGCCATTGAAAGCTGAAAGCACGCGCATATGGCAATGAGCGTAAAAAAATTGACAAATCTCGAGTTAAACATTTTCTTCCGAACTCTTTTTGAAGTCGATTCTTCCAGATAACGTTTAATCTTCAGCAATGTTTAATGAACTTAGAACGACCAGATAAGTTGGTTAGATGCCAACAATAACATCTGATTTAGAAGCTAGTACACATTACATTTTATAGTATGTTAAACATAGACGTAAACTTAGGTTCTTCGACATTTGGCACGCCATCTGGGAAGGGTTCGTAATTTGTTCAATTGTTTTCCATCTACTCAACAAACTAACTGCATGTAAAGATAAATATTTACCGCCATAAACCGCTGTCGAACCTTTTTATTTTCAAGTTTCAATAGCTTTACACTTCAATACTGAAACAACAAAAACAATCAATCAATCAATCAATCAATCAATCAATCAATCTGTGCAATCTGATAACAGCGTCGTTGTTCGTATGTCTTGAAATTTTGAGTTCGAAGCCCGTTCAGGACAAATACGAAATCCATTGTCAGAAGACCGGTTAGAGGTTAGGAATTCATGCTATTATCTGGCTCAAAAACATTAAATTTTGTATTAAATGTTATTAATTTGTAATTTCACTGATTTAAAATTTTGTATAGGAAATGTCCGAAACAAACTGAACTCCTTTAGTTCGACAAATTCGATATTAACTTCACGAAAAATTTTGGGTTTATATCAGAATTGAATTCGCTTCACAACCTTCATTTGCGCGTAAATATTCACGCACCTTGACGTTGCTTCAGATTTCAAAACACAGAAACAAACCGAGTCATCGCGGGGGCTACGGTCGGAGAACGTGTAGCAACGCGGCACGACACAAAACTCACCTACTTTCAGGTGTGTTTAACGTGCTGCTACGCCAACACCCCTCCCACCTACGTGCAATGCACGTAGTTTATAAAGACCGATCTCTGGCTGAGACAATTTTAAATAGGCCACGACTACTCCAATATGTCCAAACGTTGTGAATCATAATACATATATTACTTACGCATTGCATCTGTTTCATGTTTAGTATTTTTATTTATATAACCTTATCCTCAGTAATGTTATTGTGCAGCTGGTAAATTGTGTACCAAACATTGCTGTTGATAAACTTTTCTTAGTAAGTGATGCGGATAGTTTTGATGGGGCATTAATGTATTCGTGCATTTTTTGTGTCAACGTCTTTCTTGCTGTTAGAGACAGGTACGAACCGTTTTTAGTCGTCTTCTTTAGACCGAACGTTTGTGTTGAACATTTATGTGATGTTTATTGGTGCGACCGAATAAGAAAGGTACAGAGTTAGGACAGTGTTCCGAAAATTTGTTCACCGACACACACTAACTTGTCAAACATACGTGAGGTCACACCACTAAGTTTCGCTACACGAAAACAGAGTACGAAAATTTTTTTTTTAGTGTTCTGTCTGACGACAGGTCCATATGACCAGGATCCTTCCATCCTTTTCTCGGACTGGGACTTGTTCATATACGTTCTTGGCAGATGATCCGGAAGTGGTTTGCCATTGCCTTCTTCTGTGTGTGACTGGAGTAATTGTTGGGATGCCACGGAGGAAAACTCCGTGTTGCCTAGACCACGGCCTTGCCCAACACAAGTTATAAATTCGGGCACCGCCGGGAATCGAACCCGAGGCCCCAGGATTACAGGGCCAGCGTTCTAACCGCTACGCGAACAAAAAAGGTTGAATATCACTGCGTTACAATATGCTAACAACATATGCATTAAGCCTAGCATATGAAATTATGCATAATGATAAATTATTGATCTTGATGTTTAAATTTTTGTTAACTTTAAGAAGAATCCATCTGAGTATTTAAGAAAAATTTAAAAAATAAACGGTTTATAAATGAAAGTATGCCGAGGAAGATTAATTTCTAAACTGTTTTAACAACTGACAGCTTTTATACGTATCATGATGCAAGATGTCTGACAGGCATGGTGAGAACTGGTACAACTTTCGAACCAGAGTGCAGCAGGCGATGTTACAACCGAGAACGGCAAAACTGTACACAAAGCCCATCGAAGAAACGGCCGTGGCGTTTGTGAAACGAGCGAAGAAACTGAGGGACAGTAATCTGGAAGTGCCCGAGGATTTTCTTAACGAGATCCACAAATGGTCACTGGAGTGTGAGTACAAATTTTATCAAATCACGTCACAATCCTTAGCCAGTATAATTCATTTTGCATCCTCACATTTTATTTAAGAACAATTTTAATATTATCCTCCTGCATATGTCTAACAGCTCCCACAATGATCTTTTCCATTACGCATTTGTCACCTCAAGGATGTGTGTGCTCGATCACTATAATAATATTTGGTGACGAGTACAAATCATGAAACTTTTCTTTATGCAAATTTGCATCCTATCAGTTAAACAAACGACGTCAACAAATCCAAACTTCACCACTCTTGCCAGAAAACCAAATACGAATTCTGTTTACTGGTGCCAAATACGTTTTGTATACTATGAGTTTCAACACGCATGAAATTGGTCACGACGAGATAAAAATTCCAAGAAGATAGATGTGTGGTAACTGTATTGCTTAGTTGCGTCCATTAGTTCCGGCGATGAAATTATTTTTAAAAAAAAAATCGGCCACGACTCGTCCCTACTAACTTCTAAGTTACCATTCATTAAAGTCTGCCGATAATTTGTATAAGACTCTCGACCAAAATGTAAGATACAAAATTTTCAAGAAATGGATGTCGGAATTTTTGTCTTTCTGCAAAAAAACAAAACAGCTATAGCACGCGTGGCCCTCGACATGCGACTGGGGTGCCTGGACGAACAAGTTTCCTGTTCCACTTCAGACACGCAGAAACTGATAGACGCGGTGATAACATTCTTTTCAAATGTCGGGATTCTAGAGCTGAAGTTTCCGTTCTGGAGGATATTCAGCACACCAACTTGGAAGAAATACATCGCCGCCCTGGACACGATTACCGAGTGAGTAGCGAAATACTAAAAGTCCTCGTACTTTCATCCGTCAAATCCCATAAAAGCATTAAACTTTTACGAGATATTGAATGAAAATCTCAAAGCTTTCTTGGCGACTAGAACTGATAAAATCTTCTAGTGTGTATTAATTCATAACAGAAGTCTCACGTTTGAAATAATATCTCCATCTAGAAAGTAATTCCCCACAGACTGATAAAGAATTTCTGTTCTTAACTGATGCCCGAAAGGATAACAAAATGGTTACTGTTTCACATGAATATTACAGCGTTAAGTTCCTTAACATCTTTATCATAAACGCTGTATTTGAATTTCAAAAACAGTTCCAACAAATTGTTACGATCTTACGTGTGTTTCAGAATTTTGACAGTAAACATCATAAAAATAAATTTTGTGCTAAGAGTTTGACATGTTTATGTAAACAGCATCTCTATGAAGCACATCAGTACAGCTCTGCAACGTCTTCATTCAGGTGGACCTGTTCTGGTGGACAACGATTCGTCCCTTCTACAGAGAGTATTAGCTACAGATTCTGACCCCAAGACGGCCTGCATCCTGGCGATCGACATGTTCCTCGTCGGGATTGATACAGTAAGACATCACATTTGGGACTAACGTTAGGGTGCAGTTGTCACTGGGAAAATTACTTTATCATCGTATCAGTACTTATCAAAATAAAAATACGTGAATAACATTTTAAGTGGCGTACAAGAAAGCTGGTTGAAGTATTTGATACGAGGTTTCAGATCAATATACCAATAAAAATGCTCGTTTTCTCTGCATGTTTGACAATAAATCCAAACTGACATCTGTGATAATATTACGATAATCATTTAGATTTTTCATTCACTGATACAGACATCCACAGCAGTGGCATCCATCTTGTATCAGTTGTCACAGCATCCGGAAAAGCAGGAAATCCTGTATGACGAAATCCGGAATGTTCTGCCGTCACACAACTCGTCTCTAACGGCGCAAGGCTTGGAGAAACTCGTTTACCTTAAAGCGTGCATTAAGGAGACTCTGAGGTACTTCAAAGCACTACAGAGATAAAATCTGTATTACTTTCTGTAGGCATTTCCGCACGATCATTTTTGCAGATGAAATGTTCCTCACTTTCTCAGTTACCCAAAATATTTACAATTTTTATCTGAAGGCAAAAATTTATTAAGTTCGACGCTAGGTCCAAACCCCAAAATAAGTTATCTGTCCCTAATCAGCATAACGTGACCTAAACGATACGACTCCAATCGCAGCATCTTTCTACCGACGATGTTTTGCGTTCCAGGATGTATCCAGTTGTAATTGGCAACGGGAGATGTATGACCAGAGACACAGTCGTCGCCGGATACCAGATACCAAAAGGAGTAAGGTTACGTTGTAACATGAATAAAAACCAATTTCACATCTTTTTCATTTGTTTAAATCTTGTCAGTCTAATCACAATAAAATTCCTATTAAATATTAAAATATTACTATAATTAACATTTAAATATTTAAAATATATTAAATGATGTTCTCTATCGAAATGTTCGATTTACATTAGATCATCAGTGATGATAGAGAACATCATTGATATATTTTAAATATTTAAAATGTTAATTATAGTAATATTTTAATATTTAATAGGAATTTTATTGTGATTAGACTGACAAGATTTAAATAAATATATATTTATCACAATATGACGCAACTTTATCATCTCATCTTTTTCATTACAAAAACCTTTCCTAAACAGCTGATTTCTGGATCTTCAGGTACAGGCAGTGTTTCAACATCACGTGATCAGCAACCTGGACCACTACTTCCCACAACCCGATGAGTTCCTACCGGAGAGATGGCTTAAAATCTGTTCTAAAAGCAGGCAAGGGCATCATCCCTTCGCGTCTCTACCCTTCGGCTACGGTCGAAGGATGTGTCTCGGACGTCGCTTTGCAGATCTGGAGATTCAGATGGTCATCGCTAAGGTTCGATATGAAACTGCTTTTCGGTAAAAGAATAAAGTTCCTAACACCACGTAGACCACACGAAATTTTGACATATAAATCACATTTAACTACCACGACGCGCAATCATAAGTCACAACACTGCACACGTGTACAACCGAGAGTCCAACGTTCTAATTCTCCATATATAAATTTTTTATCTTTGTTTCAGATGATCCAGACATTTAGGATCGAGTATCATTACGAAAAACTTCAATACCGAATTCATCCAATGTACACGCCAGACGGTCCTTTAAGATTCAAGCTCGTAGAAAGACCATGATTAACCCTTTGAAGCCGAAGATCGTCTGAATATTATTTATGAATTCAGTCCGTACCGCGAAGAAAACACTACACCTCACCATTACGAAAATCAGCTGGTTAACCCTTTGAAGCCGAAGCTCGTCTTCATAATATTTACGAATCCAGACCGTACCGCGAAGAAAACACTTCACTTAACCATTAGAAGTCTAATCAGGCGGTACCACATAAGATTTAACAAAAGAACATCCCGGTCAAAGCCTTAACGCCTCATTTAAAAGTGCAATATTAAGGGGCAGAGGGACTTTTTAATCTCCGTAAATTTACGTCAGTTTAGTCTGCACGGAAGCCAGTACTATTTCCAGGCGATAAGCTCCATCGTTACACATTTAAAGTAACTGGAAAATAAAATAAAAAAACTTTATTATACCGAGGCTGAGAAATGTAGTCCCGTGGACGAGGCACTCGACATCTCCCTTAAGCTATTAAATTTCCGTCTTCAGCCGTCAATAAATGATATTTGAACAGCAAATCTTTACGGAAATAGTTTTTTTTCTCAATAACTCACCGCTACAGCAGTTCATTTTGATGACATCGGCCAGGTCAGATGCAGACTTCGACGTAAGCAAACTCCCAGGCAACTCTTCGAACTTCACAATCACTTGCAGCATTCATTTAGGAAACTCGGAATAAAAATGAAAAAAAAAAAAAAATATTTTCTACGAAGTTCCTAAGCATTATTTTTACATAATCATTTTACCTGTTTCCTTTGTTTTCACCATCGGACTCATCGCTACGAAAATCTCAAATCCTAATCACATCCTCTCTTTACCATCCGAGAAATCAAGTCACGGAATAAAAACAGGTTTAATGAGGGAAATTAAATGGGAACAGATCAAATGGTTGTGAAATACTGAAAATGTTGTCTTTTTTTTTGTATCAAATATTCAGGAATCACAAAATATATTTATATATAAAATAAATACAAATTCTTATGGAATAATTACATATCAGAAAGTTACATACATTTATGCTTCCTTTCGGTGTTGTACGACGAGTTACATTCAGTGCTGGCAACTTAGAACAAAATATTTCTTCACGTTAGATGCAACACCAATTCAAATAAATGTTGGCGTCACGTTATGATGCTTTTATGATTTTAATTAAATTTAACATCGCCGACGAAAAATTCCGCATAAAATGTTTTGACCATTTACAGTTTCACCTCGAATGCTTAAAATAGAATTAACACTGATAAACCTATCAGCACTTGCTGAATTTTTAAAGAAATAATTTACAGTGAATATTAAAATAAAAATTTCGTAAGATACGGATAACATCTCCAGAGTCACATATAATACACAACCAAAAATTTTCTTAGCATTTTTATGTATACAACTCAAACCTAGACATTCCTTATATCCGCAAAAAACCACTCGTACGACATGAAAATCGAGATTAATCAAAAAATAAAAATGCTATTTGTAATATAAATATTTATACATAAATTCTTTAAGTAAAATAGCCAACAAAGAATGTAATTTCATACCCAAAAACACAAAATGAGTTTCATCTAACAATAATAATCACTAATTTCAAGTAAACGCAAGATAAATTTGTCGCCTTCTGATAAATAATTCTTATGTACAATCATTGCAAATAAAAGTATATAACAATATCAGTCAAAATTACCGAACCTGATAACAGCAAAACACAAAATTCACAAGAATTTTTTTTTTTGAGAATGGGAAATCGTACGGATGTACGCTTTGCACAGGTTTGTCCAGGAAGCTCGTAATATCTTACACAAAATATTTCCAAAATTAGGGTTGAATTGCAAGAAGCCGATTTTTTTTTTTTTAAATAATACCACGGATAATTTTTTGGTGAATTCCCGGCAACAACGTTGTTCCGCTGTCTTGTGATAAGTTGTTTCCAAAATAGATAAAGATTTATATTTGCATCGCTGAAACGTAAGCGCTCTAGAACCGAACCTTTCCGCCATATGAACAAAATTTTCCCCTGATATAAAATATTCTCGTGGCTGTGAAAATGTTGATCGTCGTTTCATGGATTGCAGCGCCATGTACACGGTCACCCAACATTCGATAAAAAAAAAATCTGCTTCCCGATCTTCACTGTTCTAGATATTCAACCCTAAAGATGGAGGTGATTTCTTCTGAAATTCTGGTAAGCATCCACAATACTCCCACTGCTTTACAACCTGGAAGACCGCGACTTACTGTTCTTCTGACGTTCCTGCGTTTTCACCGACAGATTCAGATTTTGAAATTTATTCTGATCATTTATGTAGAGATATATCTCGTATCATCGCGTTTCTTACGTTATGTACAATAAAAAAATATATATTAAAACTCTTGACTGAATGACGGCAAATTATGTTTCACTGCCACACAAGAAAAGAGAGAGAACATCATTACATTTTCAACTCCACGTATATGAATAAAAGTGGCAGCGGCACCGCGCCTTTACAAACAACTACTTCAACCGCCGAGTCCTTTTTGTACCGCCACACACGCTAGTATACTGATACAACTACAAACACAAAGTACAATGTCTCAGAAAATTATAAAATTAGATCTCAGTCCTAAAATTCAAACACCCGCAGTTCACGGTTAAATCCCACATTTCTCTTTTAATTGTAACAATCTTTGGGCTGCACGTACGCAGGTTCACAACATTAGATTAAGTTTGCTAAAAAAAAAAAAAAATACTCTACTTGACTGTACTCTTTGACGTCCGTCTTACACCAATTCAGTGTCCACACTATTAACTGCACAAGTACAGCAATCATAAAAGTTAAAAAAAAACCAAAACAAAACCAAAAAAAAAATCATGAGACTCCTCCATAAAATCTGCAGGTAATAACTAAGAAAAAAGTACAATTTTCATTTCGTGAAGTCATGATGGGATAAAAATATTGATTTAAACAAAAGTTTACGTGAGAATATCGACACGATTCCTCTGGTACTGCGCAGCTAACAACCCCTGAGATTTACTGGTTAATATCATTGCGTCTCAGTATGTCAGTCAGCGTGCCTCGCCTCAGCATCAGAACACTGGAAATACCTAGCAGAAAAACGCCGAGAGCGACAGAGCCAATACGACCCGCGTGAATAAAAACTACGGCAAACCAGACAAAGTATACAAATAAAACTACATTGAAATTTAAACATTATCCAAAAAAAAAGAAAAGAAATAAAACTATCATCAGCTAAAAAAATTTATACAAAAATATTTGTAAAATTACGACTAGAACCACGGATATCAACATTATAAACGTAGGAATGTTCTATCGAGAAAAAAGTACTGTCAATTTCACTCCGCATATAAATGGTACACGCGGACAGGAAACTTTTAAAACGTCACTCAAAAAAACTTCGACAATCGGAAAAGGCGCAACGTGGTATACGTCGGCTACCGGTATGCGCGTTACTTAAGCTAAATGAGATGGAATGTTGGCGCGGCACGTAAGGAGATCTCCTCAGAGATGGATTTCGATTACACAAAAAATTCAGAATAATCAACAAGCGTAAATCCATTCAGATCGCAGTCTTAAAGGTTGTGACACCTTGTAATCACGTTTATGAGCAGATTACCGAAATTCTGGAAAAACCTGTTGCCTGCATCTTCAGGAAAATGGTACAGGCAGCAAGGACCTCTGAAACGTCGGTAAACTTGTACCAGATTACACGGCGCAACAACCCAGAAGACAGCCGTCTTCAGACTCACCGCAAGTTAACGCAACGTTACAAGCAGAATTTAGTCTATAAATTCCTAAAGAAATTCCAACCACGCTAAAGGGAAAATATTGCAATGTCCGCTCGCAGTATCCATCTTACAGCAATGCTGACAGGTATTTCCATCATCCACACAAACACACACAGTTAAAAAAAAATTCAGAATGCTCCGATACGTAAAAACACTAGATTAACTGAACTATGAAACGTGACCAAAATAAGTCACACTATTAACGAAAAGTCTTTATAAATATCAAAAATACATTTCACTATTCTTTAAGATTAATAAAACAATACACATGGAAAGAAAATGCTGAAGCAGATTGTAAAGAACAATGTGTCACTTTTTCTGGAAAGGAAGATCGCGTAAATAAATTTTGTATCAGTAATGGCGTTACTTTACGTCCCGTCATACCAACATCCGGTGGTTAAAAAAGCACCTCTAAACCTTTGGAATGCAAATGTCAATTAATAAACGACGCTGAGACACCAATTAAAAGAACACAGGACTTAATGGTACCTGCGCCTTGTCGTGGTGGTGGTGCCGAGCACCTCAGTGACCCCAAGAGCTACTGGTAGGGCCTCCCTAGCCAGATTGGTCGAGGGGGAGAGGTCAGACTAAGACAGGTACCCTGGTCCTCCAGGTTGGGGGTTGGTCGCAAGGCTAACAACCTTGCGCCGTAAAAAGGAAGACGTTTCGAAACCTCGATCAAAGCCTCGGACAGACGGACCTAACAGAGGACCGAATGGAAGAGGAGAACTGAAGAGGCCGTGGACCGAATACACAGAAGAACATGTACTACTATAAGATTTTTCAGAACTCCACTTCATGGCATTAGTTACCAACAAAATTTATCTGCAGGAGCATTTTCCTTTTGTAAACAAGCTACATTTATGACAACGATTAACATGTACTGAGTTTGTTGACTCAATATGTGGCAGTAAGCAGTCTGAAGATATCGCTACTATATCCAGACACCGTCTTATTACACGTTTCTCTATAATACTTTATTGTACCGACAAAATGTGTATTTAATTTATATTACAATAAAGAAGAAAAGGATGACATATCTTTCGCGTCGAAGGAAAAACAGAAATGATAAACGTACCAACATAAGGACTCCGATGTTCATATGATATACAATTTGCTGAACACGTACTCCAAAATGATTATACCGGCACATTTCCGTAATTTACAAAAAAGCCCAACCTATTCCTCTAATCTACGTACCATCAGGCATAAGATAATTCAAATATACGCCGTTATTTTAATAGAGAGGATGAAAGGCCTTACGAGCGAAACGCTATCTCCGAAAAAATGTGAAGAAACTTCGGGTGCCAGATAACACGTAAGCATAGCACTCGTAGCAGGCCACATGAATACGGATGCCAGATTTAAAAATGTCGTACTTTCACATTTACAGACATTTCTTGACCCTTACGGTGATAGGTTCATCCCTATTTTACAATCCAAAACACTTCTGCGCTATTTCAGTGACATTACATTTTCTTCAAATCTTCATACAAACGATGGGGAAGTCTTTTTTTTCCGCACTAAACTTCGTTGACGTGCTCGTACTTTATTAATATCGAGATATCACAATAACGAAACTTCATCACTATATCCTCGTGGCGATTACTTCATTGCGACAGGTTCTCCAAACTGAAATTCTCACGATATAGAGCCAACATTCAAACTATCTGTAGGAAGCGACATTCCTACACTTTGATACGTTCAAATTAAAAGGAACTTTTTATCTTCAGTAGTAAACAAAATAAAAATTGGAACCCACACACAAAATTTTTTTACACAAGGTACTAAATAACAGAATATTTACTCACTTAGAGCACAGGTATATTTTTAGTGTTTTTTATATAAAATATAATAAAAACACTACATGAGAAACTCTTGCACCCTTACCAGATCTTCACTATTTGAACCACGTGGTAACCTACAAATCTACTTCCGAACGAGCCAGTTACTACCTTTAAACATGGCGGCAGCAACTGATACATTAGAAATCTTTTAAACTGTACTGAAAACATAATTTTCATTTTGAGGTAGCAAAGTATTATTCTAAACCAGTGGTCCCCAAAGCCGTGCCCGCGGGCGCCATGGCACCCGCCGAGGCTTTTTTTTGGTGCCCGCGTTGATACAGAAAGAGGTTATACTGAATAATGAAGGCCGTTCAACCACGAACATTATAAAATCAAAGCGCGGATCTCGACTTACTGACGCCCATCTTG
>NW_019059587.1:177658-201749 GCF_000696155.1 Zootermopsis nevadensis | reverse complement strand
TTGAGTAATAATAATTGTACTTATAAAAGTACATATTTTTGATTGTGTGGTTTCTTGTATCATTAAACGTCGTGTTGTTTTTCGTATTATTTGGTGTCCATTTCTTATTTGTCCAGAGAAAAGAAAATTTGGCTTCGTTAATTGGTTGGTTCCCGCCACGATCTCACAAACTCACAAATGTGCCCGTAGGCACAAAAAGGTTGGGGACCACTGCTCTAAAACACGTATAAATCTACAATATCTAATGTTACTTGCGTCCGTAGTTATTAAAAGAATTCTACTGGTACTGATAAATAAATCAGTACACGAGCAAAATACCTAAACTTCAGCACTCTAAACGACAAACAAAAATTAAAATTCAAGAACTGTCTATACGGTGGATTCCTGCAAGTGGCCTGCATGCTCTTTAAGTGGAGTACGTCTTTTGGCACATTAATGAAAGTTCAAAAGATCTATAAATCAGAAATGTAAAGTGATATGTGATGAATAAATTAAATTCAGGGCTTTGTACAGTGTTCTAAACATCAACCGTCACAGCCCACGGGTGCGATACATGACCATATTGAATGTCCGTCAGTGTCCGCCTGAATTTCGCGTAGATGGGGTATTTTTGTTCTACTGTAGGGATTAGAAGCTTCTCACCTTTGTATGAGATTGACGCGATTGGACTTACCACGCACGCCGTTCCAGCGCCAAACAATTCCAGCAACTGTCAAGCAAGAAATGAATGGATAGAAAAGGACAAAAACTATATTCTACGCAGAACCACACTATAACGCCATGAAATAAAAAATGAACACACTTTACCTCATAATACTGTGAAAATATAGAAAATAAACACTTTTGTAGTAGAAAGTGAAGGTTCGGCACCACTTACACGAAAAGCCCACCACTAGACATGACCCTGAGCATCCACCCTCACAACAAACTTATCCAAAATCAATCTTAATGTTATCCTCCTCATGTTCCAACAGTCGACTCACCCTGTTCTCGCTAAGGAGACTAACAAGTTCGGCCATCGGGATGCTGCGTTCTGACACGCGGAATTCATTCCATTCACGTGACAACTGGAGGATTGACGCCCTCGTGATACCTGGGAGGATCAAACCATCCAGTGGTGGTGTGACGAGTTCCTTCTCTGTAAATAACAAAAAATTGAATCTTCTTTTTTGAGATACGACCTAATAGCACTTTCAGCGTTTAGAGTACTAAATGCAGCAGTTCTAAAGCACAGTCTACATTTTATAATTTCTTATTCTGAACAAAATATTTTAACCTAAGGACGAAAATATAACGTATTCACTACAAACAGAACTTAAAATTAAAAATGGCAGTGGTAGGAAGGACACCATGCTTTTGAGTGTTACTGGCTACAGTCCGCCTCTGGTCCGCTTACTACGCGACTATAACTGGCTTTTATAGCGCAAAAAGCAATTTGTGTTCAATGCTACTTCATTACCAGCGACAATTTAAAGAAAGAAAGTGACTGGTAACTGGTTTTATGGTAATAAATAATAGAAAAGATATGTGATGTAACATCCTTTTACTCTTTCAGTACCTGTTTGGTTCAGGGTCAACAGGAATATATATATATATACATAAGACTGCCATAACATGTAAAAATTTCCATTAAATCGGTATAGTTAATCATGATACCAGTCCATTCCCTTATTATACAGCATACGCAAGAACATCCCAATGACCTACAAACCTATTTCGTCACTTCCATGCAAATGAATTTAAGCTCCGTATAATAAGAAGGTCCCCACTTAATGGTACCTGCGCCTTGTCGTGGTGGTGGGGCCTTGCACCGTAAAAAGGAAGATGTTCCGAAACTTCGATCAAAGCCTCGGACAGACGGACCTAACAGAGGACCGAATGGAAGAGGAGAACTGAGGAGGCCGTGGACCGAATACGGACCGGAGAGCCATAGAAGAATAATAATAAGAAGAAGGTATTGTTCATTTTGTTAATTTCACACATCACATGAGTACTACTCAAAATGAAGCAAAATAACTGAAGATTTGCTGTTCAAAACAAATTACAACAAAAATGAAAAGGTCTGAATACAAAGAATAAAAATATTACCTCCGCTCTCGTTGATACAGAACATGAAAATATTCATGGTGCCGACCTCGGTGATTAGGTGATCTTCACCGTACAACCACAGAACTTGCTGAAGGCCCTGTCCGAGAGCTTCTCGCTATATATTAAAACAGAATAAAAAAAAGTCATACTCTAATTATGTTGGTGATGAGATTATTATACAGTATTACCACAACATGTAGAACAAACTCCATGGAGCAGTCATTTTTGATAATCCAATAAATATTCAACTGGACAGAAAATTCCCTGCATCTAATAAAATCAAAAGGTTCATTACAATGTTCGCAAGAGATCACCACTGGTTCCTACGCTTAGCCAGATGAATCCAGCCAACATAACCAATTATCTTAAGAAATTTAACCCATATCTGCAGAAGAAAGGCTGTTTTATATTATCACCTGCACATGAATGGTAGGAGCATAGTTCGAACCCATCTTCTTATCACCGCAACCGCCGGGCCAAGCGCGTGTGAACTGAGGATCTGCCAGCAACGACACTGCGGATTCGCCTGCACCCGAGAAATAGGCGCCGACTGGACAAAGGATAGTGTACAGCATCGCTGACGCGCACGCTGCGACACCCAACGTTGGCTGGAAAAGCGGAAAAGAACGACGAGACTTGGAGGCAACCAAATTATGAAAGGCACGTGATAACAACGCAGAACACAGAGTAAACTGAATGTCTGTCTGCACGTTTTAACGCAACATATGCCTACTATTGGGCACACGGAGAGGACAGCGACGTAGATGTCATGAACTATGAATGTCTGCTGAAAATTTAAGTATTTATAATTCAAAATTTCAAAGTAAAATGTTAGCCTGTTAGTTCAGATGGTACAATGAAATATTCCAGAATTATCATAATTCTGTGGACCGTAAGACATTATTCGTTCCTTCTGCATCGTGTGGTTTGAAAGTACAGCAGGATGACTTAAAACATTTTGTGCAAAGTGGCATGTGTTGGAATCTTAAAACAAATATGATAAATAATACCAAAGAAAAAAAAACAGACTATTAACTTTTTAACCCCCCCCAAAAAAAAACACACACACACACACAGCTGTTTTACGGTATGAAAATAAGTCAGCGAGCCTTGCAACATTTTTCTAAATTCCTGTACTTCTACATACATTTATTCTCTTTTTATATTGCTTTAGAATGCTTTTGCGATCAACAGCTTGTGAAATCAGTATAATGCGATTATTCCATCTTTCAACATTATCACGGTATTGCATAAGCAACTAACATCAAGAAACACATTCCTATTACAGCAACATAAATACAAAAAATCTTTCCCGCTACAACACCGACTTTTTAAACGCAACAACAAAAAGCAAAATACAAAATCATCCCTTGGCTTCTAATTTTTAGCATTTCTTTCACGCATTTATCAAACTGCATGAATCTGGCTTTACCAGTCAGTTTAAATCATTACATACATGTTTTTAACCCTCCACTGATAACCTGACCTGACCTTGAACTGCATCCAACGTATGGCAATCCACGTCATGAGCAAAAAAAAAGGAGATTCTGCATTACGACACCAAACCACCGAAGCATCGCCACATTTTGAAACTGGTTCAGTGACCATTATTTCTATTTACACAAATGTTATCAAAAAAATTCCAAGCTCTGACGCTAAGGCCTGATGTGATAACGATACAGTGATTTGTAATGAGAAGCAAAAACATAATTTAACTACAGCCTGTTGGATCATATGCTCTGTGCGACTTGTTTCAACACTTTAACAAACAATTACAAAACCTTAATAATTATTATTTTACAACTTATTCCAATGTGAGTCTCTATTTGCTCAGGAAATTCATGAAAGGCGGCTTCGATGTTTTCGGTTCGTGGTTCATTTGACGACACTGTCAGTAACTCTGACTTGACAACATCAGATGATCAGATAATTAATGATTATAAATTTGAAAGGATGAGAAAGGAAACTCATGACCTAATTTAAGGCAGTATTCTGGGATTTTCCTGGAGGGACTGAGAAAAACCACAAAACCGTCGGTCAGGACAGCCAGTCACCAAGCTTAGTTTTGAAATCAGGACCTTCCAAATATGGAATTCTCTATTTTGCAACATGAACACATGCATTTTCAATAAATATCTTAATTGACAGAACTGTACTATAATTTTGGCACCTGTCAAAAAAGGGCAAAGAATTATCAATCATGTCAGTGGTAGTAAAGACATGACTGGAGGCGGTGGAGGCAAAACCGCTAACGGAATATCTTGGCCATGGTGACATGAAGAAGTCCACTCTATGCTCTGATATCCTGGGAAAAGCCGACAGAATGTTACACAATACTATTACAGTGAATGCGATGTTGCTACATTTTAACTATAAACTGGGAAATTCCAATCATGCAATGGTTAAAACATATACCAGTAACCTGAACAGATATTTCATCATAAATCATTAATATGTAATTTCAATCACAAAACGAGTAATTTAATGTACTTAGAGGCCAACATATATAAGCTTTGATATCGACAAATTACTACAAACTCCCATAAAATGATTTGTATACACTGGGACGAGAAAATTTATAAAATTCTGGTTCACGAGCCCGAAGAAAAGAGACAACTTGTAAGACTTAGGCATCAAAGGGAGGATAATATTAAAACGAATGTTAGGGAAATAGGATTGGAGGGTGTGGTTTGGATTTGTCTCGCTCAAGATATGAACTGGTGGCAGGTTTTTGTGAGTACAGTAATGAAACTCTGGGTTCCACAAAGAGCAGGAAATTTCTCAACTAACTGAGCATAGAATTAGCTTCTCAACAAGGACTGCCACTCTCACCACAATTTTATTTTTTGTTAAAGTTGAACCATGTTCTTTTCATACTGGACTCTTCAATTGGACTCTATGTACACCCTATAGCATACTTCTACAAGACGTATTTTAATATTAATATTCTTTATGAATGTTCTTAAAAATGCCACTTCCACATTCATTAAGACGAACATTTCTCAAATTTTGTAATTAAAAATACTTGAGGCTCCAGACATCACAACAACACATATAACTGAGAGATTTTCATACGACGATCAAAAAAAAGTCTACTTACGTCAATACCAATAAGTGTCGGGCGGATATAAAGGCTGGATGACTCGGAATGAGGCACCCATTCCTGGTCTATGCTGATGAGCCGACAAAGGCACTTTATGAGGTTTGCCCCATCAAATGTAGGAAGACCCGCTCGCAGAGCTGTCTGATTCATACGTTCCATGTTCATCTCTGGGCGGAAAATACGTATCTTTCCATCCACACCACGATATGCTTTCATGCCTTCAAACAGCTGAAATTTTGTAATTATAAACATTATTTTCACTCGGATCCGAGACGGAAAGAGTAACGGGAGAACGGAGAGCATCATAATTTTCAGTCTCACCAGAATCCAGTGGCAGGCTCTTGCGAACACGGTAATGAACATTATGTGCTGTCATGCTACCTCTTTTAATAACATAAATAACAACCGTCAGACATTTGTAAATTCATATCCCAAAAAAAAATTAGCATATATTTCCTACAGATATGGCAACCATCCAATATTTAACTTAGACTTCTGTACATATGGCAAATATCCAGAAGTTTAATGTCTATTTTTGCAGATGCATCGCAAACACAGAAATGAAGAGATGCTGATGGCTATGCAGCAAAAATGAAAGAGTGAAAAAGAAAAAAAGAAGGAATAAATGATCAGAAAGGAAGGAAAGATATGTCAGTAATCTGTTAAAGTTACTGTAAAAGAGAAACTCAAATAGATGATTGTCACAGCCACTTATAAAGATGACTTGTCTTCTGCTGTGTAGTCTTGTAGAAAGTGATCAGAGTTTAAGAGATTCTTGCTGCCTCCATCATCAGGATAATCATCGCACTGATGACTGACGGAGTAAGCACCCATGCAATTTTGGTCAATTTCTATAATACTATACCAACACTAAACCAAATCTAATTAATAAATTTGCTTACAGTTAAAAAAAATCCTCCTCTAATGTTGATCTCAATGTTTCATCAAGAACTTATCTCGTTTATAACTGATAAATGTCGTTATAGACCGGATACAACCGCTGCTACACTTTCATCTTGCCTTTGTGTTACGGTTTTTTTGAAACTCAAAACACTAACTTTAGAATACTGATTTCAAAATTATTTTACCTGTTACAACCCCAACATAAGTTTGAAGGATAAATTATTAGCATTATATGGTGGAAGAGAACCGATACAATTACAAATAAAAAAAATATTTACATTCATATATTTGTATACACATAAAAATATATCCTAGCTCATTTGATCAAGCAAAAATGTTATTTATCAAGTATTTATTCTACAAGACCAAATATTTTTTGTATTACATAATATACTCTATATATCTGAAAACTGTATTAATTAAAATAATAAATTTACCTCAGTTGCGTAATGCAGAACTTTAGCTGCTGGGTGAAGTACTATATTTTCAAATGGAATAATTTCAGGTCTCTGCCAACCTCCCAGAGATTCGTGGTAAAGGATTTTAAGCATGTGATCTGTGAAATACTTCCCGAATTGGAGATCTGCAACTTCTGGTTTTGGCTGCAATTGATCAGGGGAGGCAAGCTGCACAGATAGATCTGCAAACTATTGAAAACAACAAAATACCGTAGCATCATATAAGAGAGAACAATGCTCAAGCATAACAGAAGTCCATTACATAAAAAGCATAAAAGCTTAACTTCAATTTGTCACTTTTCTTGAAAAATGCAGTTACGTACCTTAAACGTATTTTGTACTTCATTTGAAATTGAAAGAGCTGGTTTAACCTTATGAGTGGCAACATGTCTGCAAAGAAACTACAGATTTCATTCATAAGTCATAAATCTAAATGTAGCAAGCATGCGTTTGCCGAACAAAATGGCTTACACAAAACAAAAGTTGTTAATAAAATCCTACTGACTGGATGTTATACCCAAAATGCACACAGTAGGACAGTAGCCAGCAGAAGAATTGCAACTAATAATTTACTTATAAGACCACAACACTTAAGTGATACTTCACAGATCCCAAAAATGGTCAACAATACAGAATGAAGAAAGTTCTCTGTTACAGTTTGTGAATATTCTCTGCCTTTTATAGAACTGAAAGGTTCGTACAATATTTATAAGGATCTGACTCTTTATTTAATACCCATTTTAATATTATACTCTCATCTATGTCCAAGCTTCTATTCAGATTTTCCAGCAAATATTCTTTTCTGCATTTCTAACATCCCCCATATATCCTACATGTCATCCTTCTCATCCTCATCAATCTGACCACTGCAATAATTATAACTCGCTTTTAACGCTCTCTTATAAAGAGGTGGGACATATGAACAAAGACCTCTGTCAAAACAGGTGTCGTTCTGATGTGACCACGAAATTCACTTCCTACCTCAAAAAACACAAAACAAAAACACAATGTGTTTCCATTACAAAGATCAAATGGTAAATATTGTTTGTTTATATTAAAACAATACACCGCAAGAACACTCTTACATAAAGAGACCATTAATAAGTCTGACCTAAATGAAAATTTAAATCGTGAACTTTCCAGAAGACACTTACAATCAAAACTTAAATTGCCTTGAAATTTTTCATAAAACCCTCCAATACTGAATATTATGAAAATCCATTCAGCTGTTCTCAAGTTGTTACATGTGGACAGACACAATAATTTTATCGGGTTAATGAGTGGAAAACAATGACACACACCCAGTAACAAGGTTATCATCACTGATGTAGTAATAAATGAGTGATCAGGTGATATATCCTACTTTGCTGGGTCTATTAGAAGGAGTAATTCTAATCTCTGTCACCCTCGGTAGACTAGTGGTTAGCGAGCTCGCCACTTGACCTAAGGTTGGCGGGTTCAATCCTGGCCGATGTAAATGGATTTTTAAGGGTGATAAAAATCCGTAGCACAACTTCCTTCGGAGGGGAAGTAAAGCCGGTGGTCCCATGTTGTAGATTTACGGCATGTAAAAGAACCTTACGAGCATGATACGAGATGTTTTGTAAGCAAAATTCAGCGGCCATTTCTCACCAAAGTCTCCTGATTAACTACTAGTTAGCTCTGGCAGTCAAATCAGGATTGAGTAGAAATTGTGCAGAGTCAGTGGGCTGGTCACTCACTACTCACAAATGCACACTTCAAGACCAAGAAATCACTGAAAAGGAGGTAGTGAAAACCCACAACCGGGTTGTAGTGCCAAGAAACAACAACAATTCTAATCTCTGGCTTCATTTTAATATAATGAGTGAAGATTTATTACAAAAAAAAAACATTGAATCAAATTCAACACAATCACCATCAGTCTGTGTGACAGGCCCTTTAGTTATCAACATACAAACTGTACAGTTCACAAGAAATTGATAGCCCTCCTTATTATGATGTAATGACACCGTAGTTATCTTTCATCAGCGTAAAGATAATCAACCAAAACTTAAAGAAATTAAAGCAATATCCAGCAAAAATGTTTAGTAACTAAACCATGATGCTTAGAGTATTGTCCATTATCTGAAAAGTTATTTATCATCCTTCATAGTTATTTACAACACTTCTTTCAAAACACAATCACCATATTCATATCTTATATGACTTGTCAGAAGGCCACAAAATTTCCAGGCTTTCTATCAGAGATAGTATTTGTGTATGGTAGAGATGAATTAATATGGTGATACGAGTGACCTGCAGGAGCAATTTATCACCTATCTAAAATAAAAATTATTTCACTTACATGATAAGAGGAAAAGAAAATATTAGGCACGTATGGAAGACAATATCAACATTATGTTCAATACCTTTTCATTGTGGTTTCTGTTTTTCAGACTAAATAATTGCATGGAACAGAGTGTCATCAATGTCCCACCTTCCGACTTTCAGTATCCATAACAATGATGTTAACAAGCATTATAATTGTGCTAGGACACATTCTACATCCTTGGCTTAGGCCTATGAAGGATTTATGGAGTGTAAAAAAATTCTGTTCTATTCTATCTTATTCCTTCTACTCAGTAAATGAATTTATAAATACATGTAAGTAATAATGGTGATGGTTCCCATCATAATTATTTTGCTGTAATACTGTAGTTCCAAAAATCTGTCAATAGCTGTTATAACTATGTATTTATATTTGTACTAGAAACAAGTATTGTATTTGTGCTATGATCTGTTCTACATCCTTGGCTTAGGCCTATTAAGGATCTATAGATTGTAAATAAATTCTATTCTATTGTAACACACGCTGCCTATATAGCATTAACACTTATCTGCTTCATTTCACACATCACATACAATGGCAAAATTAAGTACTGCAAGAATGTCTTAAAAGGTTATTCTAACCTACCTTACGACGGAGAAGTACTCTTGGTAAACGTGTTAAACTAACCATGATGAAAGGCTATATTCCCATAAGATGCCAACTAAACACTAATCATACTTCCATATCAATCAGCATACGTCACGTGAACTTCAAACAATGTTACATATTTATTATACAAGTCAAGAACGCAAAAACGTAAACGATCCAGCACTTACTTCCCGGACAAATATAATGGAATAACTTATCACGTTTCTCACAGTACCCAAACTGGTTTCGCAACGTGAATGTTTCGTAGCTACCATGATAACCAACTGACGAACAATTACACAAGTGTAAAATAATAAGTAATACCAATACAGCAAAAATATGAGTATGTTTAATAGTTTTAGCCTAATTTGTGTAGCAAACTGTTTTAAATATTAAATTAATTACGGTATACCTGTCATGACTGTATAATTTATGAATGGACTGCAGTCACTACCATAAAAACAAAGGATTGATGAGGGGCTGGACGACCAGGGTTCATATCCAATGCAATGTAGGTACAGATTAAATATCCTTAGACTTTATTTAAATATGAACTAAATTATGGTCTGTGCAATCTGATGTATCCTGGTTTTAAACAAATTGTTTAAAAGGAAAACACAGGGACATGCTCAAAGCCTCATATGGTGAAGCTTGGATGTAATGTATGCATTGCAGCATCCTCTGTGAAGGCTCCTTCTTTTAGTCTACATCCAATTTTCTGCTCATGCTGGATACTATAGCGACACACACAAAGTAATACTGCACTTAATACTCTTAATGATTTTCACTGCTGATTAGTAAGCCCTATTGATGACTGTCTTTACATTCAGACTGCCTCAAAACAATGGTCAATTATTTATTGAGCTATGGTAAAATGAAAAAAGTGTGTCAAATAATTGATTAAGCCTTTGTTGTCTATTGCATAAGGAAATTATAATTAAATAAGTTCTTGGAATCAAAATAACATTAAAAAAAAGAATAATGCAAAATTGTGTTGGAATCAAAATAACATTAAAAAAAATAATGCAAAATTGTGTGTTACCAATAAATTATAACCCCTTCTTTACATGAAGAAGAAACTGAAGTGTATCAATTTTCTCAAAAACCTATTATATAAGAAATCAGTACAACCATGAAATATAGATACAGGGATTTATAAAATGCACCTTCGCACCAGCCCACTGAACCTTCCTCTTGGTATATAACATAAAAATGACAACTTACCAATGGGAAGAAAATCAACCTGGTTCATGGCTTAATTGTTGTTCCATTCTTTGTTAAGTTATCATCTGCAATGAAAAAAATCTGCCCATCACATAAATTTTTATTTAAAAAAGACAATAATGGAATGAAATGGGGAAGGAAAAGTAATAAATATGAGAAACAAAAAAAGATGTGACTGAATTAATTATGTACTGGTTTGTAGCCCATGCGGTTTGGCTACAGTTTGAAAATCTGTTTATTTAGCCTACGAATTTTACATAAAGACAATAACACATGTTCTCATCCACAAAATAGGATTGGGTCTTACTTCTATTGTTTCATGTGAGTTTTGTATGCATAAATACATGATAGTTGGCAAGCTGTTTCACGGTTGAAGCCTACATGCCTAATGGCAAGAGCTCTTATCATACCGCCATTTGCAACATAAATACGGCAACATAAATCTGTATATGTTGGGGATTTTTGGAACGATTTCTTGTTCTACATCACAACACCACATAGTAATTTGAACAAAGTCTTCTTGATCTATACACGTTTTTTTTTTTTACTTATCTATGAAGCTACGTATTCACATAAGCTCGCAATCACACTTCTTTGGAATTTGTACATTATCTTCGAGTCCTATATTTGGCACGAACATGAGCCCATGCATTTCAGGAAATGCTAAAAACATTCAGTCATGAGCTCGCACTGGCATGCAGCCAAGTACATTCAGTTTAACATTATATTATTCACAAAACAGAACAATACCTATGGCAGCTATCAAAGTTTTACATATTATGTACATGTATCACATATTCAAGGTACTTTGCGGACTGGCAAATTCTGCAAGTCCCAGCGTACCTCCAATAATTAATTACTTCTTGCCATTTTGTAACACAGTAATAATGAAGTGTAACTTTTTTTCAAGTCTGCATACAAAAATGTCACCAGCTAACTTCACAATACCTAACCATTTACACAGATTTATTACACAGACAGACGTTTGGAATCTCTATTTAACATCCATGAAAATTACTGACACATCTTGCAAAAAAAAAATAATAATAAGTACATTAGCACCATTCCTACCAACATTCACAATACCTGGTGTCACATCTCTTGCAACATTAACAACGCGGAAGGAAAATAAAAAAATAGATGCCGTAAAGAAGACGCAAAAACCATGAAAGATTTTGCACATAAACCTACGGGAGAATCAGCACATTTTGAGATTAATAAATAGCCTGCGATTATGGTTGCGTACATTACGCTTGAAGTACTACTGGCCATTTAAATGTTTCCGCAAGAAATTCATCATTTGCGGTCAATCCGGATATTGCGACAAAACGGAAACTGACCGACTCGATCACAAGATTATTCGTGTTTTTCCTTGACCTGTTATGAGAACTTGACACAAATTCTTAGTTTATGATTTTGATTGCAGTGGTTCGTGACCATGCTGATGGTTTTTTGTCACTTCGGTTCTCAAAAGATCAGTAAGAATATCAGAACACAGAGCCCATGTTGCGAATAGCTCTTGATTCTTGAGAGACGTCTGTTGGCTTGTACATTAATACTAGAAATGCAATCTCAGTGAATGTCAGGTTAGGAAACCAAACAATATGAAAGACAATGCCCACTCCTAGCCTTTAAATAATGCATTATCTTACATCGGTGAGAACGGTATTGCATTTGCGGCTTTGACTTCTACTCTTAGATTACGCTAACATGATATAAATAATAATAATTAATAATCATAATAATAATAACTACAAATATAATACATCATAAAAATAACTTAAAATAAAATATTGCATCCGAATGAAATTAACGCTGCTGTAAACTGCCACTAAGACAGGTCCGTACAAAACTGTCATATATTACATGTATTCACATAATTCCTGCAGGTGGGTACATGCATCAGTTGTCTTCTTTAAAATAAATTTACTTTGTAACAGCTTTCCTTATAGCAAATAAGTCCAGAACTTGAATGAAGTGCCTCAAAGACCAACCACGCTGGCAGGATAAACAATTACAACTCGTGATAAAGCGGAGTGCTCAACATCAGTCCAAAGTTGTCCTAATCAAAGGACTTTATTTTCTACACAGTCAGCCTGATATCTCCTTAATTTCCAATGAAGAAATCAATTGCCAAAAAAAAACAAAAACAAAAGAGCGTACTTTTGCACCCATTCATTTCAGTACATAACTCGGTATAAACAGTTTTATGGATCAAATGAAATACCTTTAATATATTATCATTTATTTTTAGTTTCTCAATTTATTCTAGTGTTCTTTGTTTAATGACTACTGAATAATAACAATAAAAAATGGGATCAGTACTTTATTTTCAAAACATCGGTAGATGTTACGGAAAAACATAACCTGCGCGAAATTGAAGTCGCACTTAAATTCGAGTTTTGCTTTGAAATGATCACCATATCTCTGATCCTGATGATGATGGCGATATTCACAATAACTTAAAATTAAATTCGTCTGTAGCAATCCATACCAAAATTACGTAAATGTTTTGAAAAAAAAAAAATTGTGTCTTTAATAAAGTGTAACATAAAATTTTACATAGAATAAAGACTAGAAATCAAACTTTTTGATTTCTTTTCAAGTTCACACCATGGAAAATCATGGCACACTGAATTTTATCACAACCTAAGGATAAAACATTATTGTTTTTACTAAATGTTAAGAAAATGGCATAAATAAATTTGCTTTGAAACCTCCTTTACATGGGTAGTAGAGGACAGAGTCCATACGTATCCAAATTCCTTTTCCTTGCAAAAGATGGCACTGTAAATGGCTCGTGAAGACATACAGACATTATCGTGCTACAGTTATATATGCTATAAATAATTTAAATAACTGTTATCAAGTGTTCTACTTTGTTCGATGGATACTGCACAGAACCTCGCGCCACTGTGTCTTCCTTCGCTGTGATAATGATCGTAACCGATCACACTTCCAGCTTCTGCAAAGCAAAGTTTAAAGCTCTGGACTTTTTCACCGTCTGCTAATACAGTACGATTTTGCAGGATGATTAACTGATTTTACGACGAGCGTGACCGGACATTCCACGCCAGATCCGCGAAGCGTGCAAGATACAGAACTGAAACATTTTACGAGGTATTTGTAATAATCAGATGCAGCGCTTAGAATTACCCGATGCATATGAATTATGATGTATTGGCACTTCCTCGTTTGTGCCGTGAGTCACGGAATCAGCTTTTAGAAAGTGGAAATTTGCGAGCACGCAAGAACGGAGTTAATTTTCTTAATCGACTTAGCGTATTTTACCAGTTTTGAACAGGTTCGAGTTCCAAGGGGCTCGCATGAGCACCTCGTTAATTTTTGGCTAATTATCTGAGCCCTTTGTGGTTAGCACAAAAAATATAACATGATACAGCAGTATGAAACTATCAGTACATCGATACATCTTGCCTGTCCGTACTTCCGAATGCCAGATGCGGAGGGGACGTACACGTTTGCTTGTAATGCTGTACTGCGACTTGTCTTATACTGTATGTGAGTTATTAGTATGTTTGATGCGCAGATGACGCAGGCAAGTCCCACTTTAACAAATCCGCAACGCAGCCCTGGCTGTGAATATAATAAGATTAAGGCTGTACGGAATGCAGCAGTAATCTTTCTAATTATTAAGATATTAAAAAGTCTACGAGACTGTAACAAATAGAAAGTAATTTGTATTGATTCCGTACTGAACTCCAAAAAGCTGGTGATCCTAGATCTAAGATAGGAGAATAAAATCCTAAATCACCGTTAAGATACGAAGAATATTACGTGTCCTGTCTGTGCATCCAGACATGTTTCTCTGCATCTTGCGTAGCCCCGACGCCAGTGTTTGAGTTGAGCCGACTTAAAAAATTCCTTACATAATCATTTCTACCACGGTGGTAACGGAGGCAGACGGCACAACCGCGCGTTTCCACGTCTTGCAGGAATAAATGCGTGTGTTCAGTCATCATCATGATGCCTGCCAGTGGGGCTTCCATCAAATGCCACCGATACGGATGTGTCAGGGGAGAAATTAAGTACATCCGTGGGAGACAGACTGTCAGGCGAGTAGTAGAACGGGCCGCTTCCGGCCGTCGAATGTTCCGAGGAGCTGGGACCGGCTCCATTGGTGGGTGGAGAGGAAGGGCGCCCCGAAGCCGAAGTTCCAGGTGAAGCCATGTCAGGTGGGAGGAAACTCATGTCTGGACCACCCTCTCGACACCACAGCTGCCTCATTTCTTGGCGACGTTGTCGCATCAGCGACTTGTACTCCGAGATTCTCATCTTCTTTCCGTCTACGATGCACGTCCGCTTGGGTCGTGGCCGATACCTGTAGTCTGGATGCTTCTCCATGTGTAATTTTGATAACCGTGACTGCTCTTCGTAGAATGGTTGCTTCTCAGCATTTGACATGGCTTTCCAGCGGGCACCTGCGGACACCAATTTCCTTTAATAGTATTCTAATAGAATTATCTGCTAAGTAATACGGAATACTTTAGGCGAATGTTTGGATGGAATGTAAAGACAAATATGCTCATAGAAAATACATTTAACAATTGCTATAAACAAAGTTTCTATGGGTTAACATACATAATAAAGAGACGTTAAATGCTTTTCTGTGTGTGGGGTTCAGACGAACAGTTGACTCCTTTGCGAAAACACTTATTTTTAAAATCCCTGCTTTGATTTTTTTTATTTTTGGCTTTTCTCTCTCTGTCTTCCTGTTTAAGAAATGAAATTCTGTCACACGTATTTTATGGACTACGTGAGAAGAAGAATATTTACTTTAATTTTTGTGAAAGCAAATATTTTTACATTTTGTGAGATTAAAAAATGCGTGGTCTCCGACCGTTCTGCCATCTCTCTTCCAGAAAAGGGGATACATGATTATAGATGCTTTATTACGTCGTAAAGCACGGCGTACATTACGATACTTACCAAGTATTTTGGAAATGTTGGAGTTATGCATGTCAGGACAGGCTTTAAGAATTTTTCGCCTTTCATCCTTGGCCCAAACCATGAAAGCGTTCATTGGTCGTTTTATGTGAGGTTTATTCTCGCCTTCTCTCTTCTGTTGTCTCACTATTTTCGCTGAAATTGAAGCCAAATATAAAAAAATTAGGGTCCAGTGTATTAAATATGTCATGTTGAGAGAAACACTATACAGCTGAAATGCTGAAGGAATTTTTTTTAAGTTTGAATGTCTTGTGACCTTGAAAAATTTATTTGCATTAAAATATTCATTTCACTGTAAGAGGAGGTGATTAAAAGTTTATTAATGACAAAGAGATTAATCTTATTTATTGGCACAATCAATGCAACGCTCACCTTTCTCGCTATTTTCTTCTGGCATTTTGTACCCTGGATCAGGCCCCCACACTGAAAACAATTTTGAAAAGATACACATTCATGAGAACCACACAATTTTTTGATTATCAGTTCATTAAACTGAGAGATCTATAACTTTCAACTTCTGGCATTTTGTACCCTGGATCAGGTCCCCACACTGAAAACAATTTTGAAAACATACACATTCATGCGAACCACACAATTTTTTGATTCATTAAACTGAGAGACCTAAAACTTTCAGTTTGTTAATAATAACTTAAATGTGTCTCCAGAGGATATTTTAAAATTGTTCTTAATTAAAGAAATTTTACAGGTGAACTTAAGTCTGGAAATATCTCAGTTACGACGCCTGAAAGTATGTGTTTAAATTAACACACACAAATAAAATTCATATGTGGCACCGTCTTTCAAAGTAGGATCCTCAGAACAGACTGGAACACGAGGACTCGACAGCCTTTTGTACGTTACAGAACGCTTAGTCGTAAACAAGTACAGATAATTGCACACAGAAGGGAGGAGACAGAATGTATGTATAGAAAAAATGTATTTAGTACACAGAAATCTTAATTCGTGTTCTACGATGGAGTACACAGCGCTTCTAAGAAGTAAGAAACCACGGTTTGGACGCGCAGCATCTCTGTGCGCCTCGACTTACTCTGACAGGTGACTAAATCAGCTTCCTCTTTACCGGAGCTGAATGACGGCTCATCCCGATGAGATTTGGAAGAGGCGAGATGTGAGCCCGATAGGGCGTACATGTGTAGAGGAAAGTGCGGGTGATGCTTGTCGGGTGAGATGAGCCCCTCCTTACCCTGGGTCATACCAGGACTCGAGGGCAACCCCAGTTTACCTGCAACATAATGACCCTCACTTTCAGGACTTGTATACATCACCTCGGCTTCACGACGAAGCCCACGGAATTCTAAACGAGGCCGAGGAAAGTCCGACAAAGTCCACGACGTCTGGATGGAATGAAACAGCGTGTGTTTTGTTTCCGAGAATGAATTAATCAGTCGCTGTACTTTATTCAATGAACTCGCCTGCTGATGGGGGCAGCGGGCTCAGATGCGGCGGAAGGACCGCTCCGTATGGGAGGAAGGCCCTCGGCATCACGAGGCTTGGGGGCAGCAATTTAGGAGTCGTGGCAGCTGCAGGCTGCTCACCCAGGCCATGCAGCCCCAGGGGAAGACTATGAAGGCTCGTTCCAGAGCCCGCCTTGGGCTTCGTCAGGTTCAGAGGCGCATCGGGGTCTGCCTGCGGTGCTGGCGGCGATGACGATGATACTGGGGGTTGAAGTGGAGGGGGTGAGGACTTTTCTGTCGCTCCTTTTGCAGGCATATGTCCAGAAACCCAGCTCTGATGAGGAATCAGCTGTCAGGTACAAGCATATCGTTAATTGTGCAATTTTGTTATATTGGTAATGTCTAGAGCGGGTGTGGCAAACTTTCTTTTTCTAAAGAAGGCTGAATGATGATGATGATGATGATGGAAAAATGACATTAATAACAGCAACAGTCACTACCTGTTTTGGCATCAACATTGTAAAACCACTCTTTAAAAGTTATTCTATGTCACAAATGACATTCATCCGCCAAACATAACAAACATTTTTATTGTTGGGTTCTTGAACCATGCAGTCTGTTAGAAGTTCCACACGTCAGAGGTACTTACGCCTCCATCATCAGGGCGATGAAATAGCGGTAAACTTCTACTGGACTACATGGCATAACACCCCAGAAAACATTCTTTAATCATCATTGTTGACACGTCATGATGGCATTCTCATCCATTGTTGCAAATAACGTAAAATTTTTGCTTTTTTTTTTTTAGTAAAAGCGCTGTGGGGTCTTTATCTGTGTGGGAACGCTTAATTTGTATTTTTTAATCTATTTTTATAATCATTTATTCCAGGTCTGTGTATTTACTAGTGCTTGGCTGTTGCAGGTTTTTTGCAGCTGGTAACATAACCTAACAAATTAACTGCATTATAATTATCATTATTATTTGCATCACAGCTGTCGTCATTATTATCGCGGCGAGTGCTGCCACATGGCGCCGCACCAGAGTACTACTCACGTTGCTTGCGAGTGACGTGCTGACCGCCTTGCTAACCGGTGGAGTTCCATGCGGCAGTTGAGGTAAGCTGACGGATACGGCACCGGGTACAGACGGCAGACCTCTGAGTTGTTCCAGGAAAGGTAAGAACATTAAAGACTGGGGATTGGGGATGTTCAACCCTTTGTTGGGGCTGTACTGAGATGAGATCTGAGACTGCAACACAGAAACAAGGGACATCTTAACAATTCTCTTAATTTCTTTTATAACTCCACGCCAATATCTTCTTACGTACTCGTAGTATTGACCAATTGATGGTTGTCATGGAGACGCTCTGTTTTCTCGTCGAGGTATTTAATCAACTTGTGTGTATTAATTGCATTAACTCTGGGCTTCAAAAAGTGGCGTAAGTACCTAATTCTGACAAGTTTTGTCGTATAAAAATTCCATATTAACTTACGTGAGTGATGATGCTTTGTCTCACCTGAAGTTCCTGAATCTTGTGATGCTGTTGCTGAATGTACTCCTGTTGACGCTTCAAATGTTCCTCTTGAAACCTCTGCAATTCCAGCTGCTTCTGTGTCTCCGACGTCACGTGACTCGCAAATGCCTACAAACAAAGAAGTTATTTGTAATGAGGGCGCTGATGAAAAAGTTATCCTACCATCTCCTCCTTGGTATTCCGAGTTGATGTCTTCCACGAGGCTTCCCCGCCAAACTTCAGCAAAAAAAAAAAAACTAAAATTATAAAACAATTTTTTACTACTGACTTGCGTGTTTATGAACACAAGGAGAAAAGCAAATTGTAATTCTCAGAACAAAACTGGGGTCTCGGGTTCGATTCCCTGCGGTGCCCGAATTTATAACTTGTGTTGGGCAATGCCGTGGTCTAGGCAACACGGAGTTTTCCTCCGTGGCATCCCAATAATTACTCCATTCACACACAGAAGAAGGCAATGGCAAACCACTTCTGGATCATCTGCCAAGAACGTATATGAACAGGTCCCAGTCCGAGAAAAGGATGGAAGGATCCTGTTCATATTGACCTGTCGTCAGACAGAACACTAAATAAATAATAAATAGTCAAGAGTACGGCCTATTCTTAATCATGGTAACGTGTCTCATGTTCGGGATCCGAACCTTGACCTTCCGAAGTACTGGGGGTAACCAATCGACCGCGACGTTCGATTTAGGCAGAAACAAACCTAATAGTTATCTTTAATGACAACAGACAGTCAGATATTTTTGATTGCTCTGTGTTTATTTTATCCGTGCTTTGTGGTCACATGTATATTTAGCGTTGCAATGAGTCATACCTATGTTTTTATATGGGTCCAGAATGCTGGATGTTAACAAAAGAAGAGATATGAGTTTCCTTATACCGGCGGTCACACAATGATGGATCGTGGGTGCAGTGAAGTTATTAGCGAAGAGATTGGAGTAACAGGCAACAATAATGAATGACTAGGGCATTTACAAAGAACGCTTGCAAACCAAATCCCATAGCTGGTCCATCAATGCATGAACGAATGCTAAAATATGCCAGTGTGACGCAAAAACACAAATGGGACACCAGAATAGACCGAGAGATGAACACACGACAATTATTATAATTTAGAACTTTCTAAAACAAAAGATGTTGATCAAAATAGACAGAGATTAATTCGTAATAGTCCGATTTAAACATAACTCAAGGGATAGGTCACAGTTCTGAAAAAAAAATGTTTCCAATATTCTTCAGCCATCTTAGTCTTCTCATTTCCATTCACAGACGAACTACAAAAAACAAATGAGTGAACATTCCGCGGGTGTACTTTGAAATTATCCTCTTGAATATTCAAATAACTAAAAAAATACGAATCAAAAGATGCTAAACAAAGTTATATTACACATGGAAAATATAAACCAAAATTAACTTCGCCAGACTGCGGTAATTTTATGATCCGGTCTCTTCACCCAATTCTTTTCCGAGATCCACTTTCCCCCCCCCACCCCACTCCTTATTCCAAATACTTCGCACAGATACACTTTGAGTTCAGTTATCCACTACGTTATATAGCCACTTGCCAAACCGCCCACTCGGCCTAAATATACACAGGCAGGGATCCAAATTTATTCCCCATTCACAGCAGTCGCGCGGGGACATTCAGATATCACACTCAGGTCCCCTGCACTAGATCAACAACTCATTTATATTAATCAAACCACAGCGCACGATATTGTCTAAAAATCTAAAAAAACAAAAACAAAAAAACATTCACTGATTTCTAGTGTTGCATTCTTAAGAATAAATATTATCACTGGCCAAATGTTCCGCCAGCACTGTGGCGCCACGCAGTGATAGCTTTATGCATTAACGGTTGCCAAGCAACGAAACAACAGTGGACGTAGATCGCTTTTGCGCTGTAAACCGGTTATGAAACTTTCGAGATGTAAGGTCTGACTTCTGTGTTACTAACAGATGGTTGAAAAATATGAACTTTTGTTCACTGGCTAAATAAGTAAGCAAGTGTATGTAGAGGAATAGTACGGTCAACATCCACCGCGTTTATGGAACCAGAAGGTCCCTTACAGCGTCCTTTTGATGACAGATGAAATTCTGTACGTGGATTAAAGCTGAGTGAGATTAACACGTGTCAAGAAACAGAAACCTGCCGATAATGCGAGACTTCATCACGTTCACTTTCTACCCTGACTGATAATTTCTCGTCTAACGTGGGCCGTTCATCCAAGGAGATTAAAAACGGAGTGGAAATTGTACGACTTCCAACATCACAAGAAAGTCACCACGATTCAACAGAAATTAACATCACAGTAGCAAAAAAAAAAAATTATGCCAAATTAATATAAGAAAAATTGAGGTTACTATGAGAGTATCTAAACGTAAGACAAAATTCTTCTGAGCAGTACCAAATTTAAAATATTATTCCTGATTAATGAGCGGACACGTGTCACACGCCGGATCACTTAAAGACAATTTTTTACACTTCTTATCTGGCCGCCTTCTTACTGACGACATCGCTTCTAATTTATTTCTTTTATTACCTTCCTCTCTGTTTCCTTTTTGTTTATTTCTTCCTGTTTTCAAATTCCCTTGTCCTTCCCCTTCTTTGTCAATTATTTACCACCCTATGAATGTTTTCGTGAGGGTTCGCGGCACACTGGTTGAGAAACATTCCCTCATGCTATGTGGTCCTCCACATCTCAGCATCAATTCTTTCCTAGATGGCGTTTCAGCGCAGCTGCCAGTGTTCACCTTTTCCTAATCCTTCATATCTCTGACTCCTGCATCCCCCACGCGGCCTAAGAACGAGACGCAGGCCGAGGGATGTCATTACCGCCCGTGATGTATCGTTTCCTGCTCCAGGGTTAATTGCAATTTAAGCTGCACCGCAGACGAAGGAGAACAAAGACAGCTTAGAAATGACGCAGGAATCTGGAAAGCAAAATGAATCCTTCGAGACTATTTTCAGTCGCTTAGCTTCGCAAAAACTTACATAACGTTTTGTACACAAACCGAAGGTTAATTAATTCTTACCGTGGTTTATCGCAGTACCAAATCCCCGTAAACTGCATACCACCCTTTGTCGGTTGTTCCCAAATTACAAACAATGCAACTGAGAACAATTAAACATTGCGGAGGGTTCAGGATGGACAGCGGGTGGAATCTCGACCACCCTCTGGTGGTTACGGTGGTCATGTTTCACACACGTGTGTGCATCCACCTTCTCAAGTAGGAAAACCTCCGTCTCTACGTGGCTTAAGGAACTGTGACCGCCCTGAGACCGGGGGCTCACACTTACGCGACAAAGCACAGCGGTTCGCGTTTTTACCAACGAGACGATCGTCACACAACACGCCAATGGCCAGAGAGCAGACACGTAAATGGAATTAGTTTCCTCTCGTAAAACATTCAAAGTTTTGACACAGGAACGTTTCGGTGGGTAACAGTGCTTCCATCTTGCGGGCTCCAAAGTATACTGATTTCTGATAACTTTCACACGTTGACGAGAACTTTGTCGATACACAAAGAGTTAAACCTCTGATTTTAAATGTTACGACACAAAAACGGATTACTGTGTGTGTTTGTTCTGCATGGCAAAATCTAAAAATGAGTTACCCCTGAATGATCGGCAACTTGCCTGACACGGCAGCTATGCTGACAGTAAACACGCAAGGTAAAAATGTGTTTTAGAAGGTACTTTCTATCAGCGACAGAATTCACTGCAGTGAACACAACATGCCGAGTCATTCTGTGGCCTATACAGATCGAAGGTTCATCACCGTCTTCACAAAATCCCGTCATTGGACTGTGACCCGCGTCACATTTATTCAGTTCAAATGCGGCATATTATTCTACTTAAGACCCATTTTAATATTTAATCTACGCCTGACGTGTACAAGTAAACAGCATCCTTGCTACTGTCTGCAAATCTTTAAACTGGACTGTACTTAATTCTTACTGAATCTTGCAGACATTTTGTGCCGGTCATGTAACATAGGCCACTACTGCGTGGAACAGGCTGTGTTCCAAAGATCGCATTACGATATTACAGTAGACAGAATTCAATACCTTCAAAGGTGTTCGTCGGTTGCTTGGGCTCCCTTTCTACGACATGCCACACAAAGACACCCTTCCCACCCTTGAACAGCGCCAACTTTCATAATGAACTACATTAACAGCAGAATTCCGGGACCTGAAGACTTTATACTATTATAAGTTATCATGAAGATGCGAAAGGAAGGGGAAAATGAAAGATTAGAAGGTAGAGAAATGTACGAAGAATGGACGGAGTGATACATACACACACTCAAATGATAGGAAGATGCTGTAAGTTGATTAAAAACAACGCTACGTGGAAAGAAAAGAGATGCGGAGAAGATTGCAGGGGTGATGTTGGTCCCACTGATGAGATGTTACAGCAGTTCACTCGGCCCTGCCATTACGAAAAAGTAAACAGCTATAATCTCAACCCTCTGAAGCCCGAAGCTCATGCAAAATACTATTTAAGAATTCAGTCCGTACCGCGAAGAAAACACATCGCTTCACCATTCCGAAGATCAACTGGTTAACGCTGTTTAAGGAAATAATCGCTGTTTACAGTGAGAATTGTATAAAACCGATAAATAAAAATAAAGAATTATTGATTCTTGAAGAAGTGGTACATATAGTTACCACTGGGTTGTAAAGTGTTAATACCGAACTGCACAAAACAGAGCCCTTGCGAAGCTAGTCAAGGAAATCGCAGCCTATTACGAAAAACTGAAAGCTCATTACCGTCTTCACAAAAGTAAGCCACTGGTTCGCACCGTGAGCCAGATTAATCCAGTCCATATTCTGAAGTTCTATATTAACATTAGCTTGCCATTTATGATTAGGTCTTCAAATCAAATTCTGTATGCACTTCTAATCACTCCCATGCGTTCTACATGCCCAGTATTATATTACCTTGTTATCCAAATATATCCACTGCCACGTCACTTTGCTGTGACCACTGATCCATGTTATATCCACAGATATCAATTTGCGACTCACCTACGGTCTTGTTTATACGCGGAATTTTGTTTGACCCTTGGGATTTCTAGGAATATATCAATTCCCGTACCTTGAACAAACCGGACTATTTCGAAATTGAATTCTGTAGTACGAACCACGCACCGCAATAAGCTACTGATATCAGAATTAAATGAAACGAACATATCAACTGATGTTATCCAATGGCCACCGACAACTTAAATGTTTTTTACGAATAAAAATGTAAATATTATGGAATGAGCTGATTTACAATTATTTATAAAAAAGAAAGTTATGGGGGGGGGGTCTGTGCGTGCTTGCATGTTGAAGATAATGTTTCTTTACAAAAATTAAAACACTGGCTGCAACCATAATCGAGGATACACGAAGACAAAGTCACCATCCTTTGTTTCAATTTTGTTTAAAAAAAATGGGGGGGGGGGGGCTCG
>NW_019059587.1:163991-177255 GCF_000696155.1 Zootermopsis nevadensis | reverse complement strand
GGGTGCAGAAAGAGAACTTTCTAAATAGTGAACATGGAGATTAAACTGCCGAGGTAGACTGAAATAATAAAAAAAAAATGCTCCTACAGTACCGTAGAACAAATGATCAAAGCACGGAATACGCAGAGCAGACTAAACACTATCGAAGCAAAGGAATATAATAACACCGCGGTCGGGGCATGGGAGCTCTGTGTTCCGCAATAATTCTCACCCCCCCCCCACCACCCCACTGCCTTTGGTAACCGAATAATTCCGTACTTTGTCTCATCAGTTACTATTTGCTGTCTGAAAACACATTTTCAGCAGTGCCACAAAATCCCACTGCGCGTCTATACGCGACAGTCTTTTCATTTGAATTATAGTATTACCCACAATGCCACAATCAGCTTATTTCCTTCCCCCGTGCTCGTAACCAATCTCCAAAACGCACCCACCGTTCCTCTACCTTACTAATTCCTTGTCCCTTCCGCCCTCATCGCAAACAAAACAGCCCAATGTCAATCAGACAGTAGGAGCTGCGTGTCTGATGGTTTTTATAGTCGCGAATTGAAACAGTTGAAAGAGCTTATCTGATTAATTAATCGGCGTTCAATCAGTTGGGGCAGAAGCGACGGGAACTGAGTTTTGTTTGTATCTCTCAGCGACATCAAAGTGAACTTTAACATAAAAGGGGTTTCTCTTCCAAAGGATAGCGACCATAATACCGATGCTTTACAGGTTTTACTTTTTTTTTTTCTATACCCAAACCATAGTAATACTGCAGGCACTGATAAAAGGATGTATACAAGACTCTTCGAGGCAAAGAGACATGGACAATTCTTCTCTTTTTTTAATTCATTATTATCAATAGTTTCCACTAGGGAGAGATCCCTATCGGACATGGGACAAAACAGACTTCAAAAACAAAAGACAACGAACAGCAGTGCAACAAATTGGTAAAAAAAAAAATCGACGAGCAATCCTTTCATTCACGAACATCCTCTGTTCCTTTTCTCTTCAGTTCCCTTCTTCAGGCCCCTGTTTGTGTTTTTCTCAACAGTCACGAACTGTTGGTAAAACAGGAGTGAGGGAGGGGAGAGGGACACTTGCATCAGACCTGGGGTTCTTATGCAAACATCAATGCGATTTCCCAATTCATTTATCGATGATGTGCCAGTGTAAGTATTTTTACCATCCACAAAGAAATTAGAGGCATGAGCAATTTTGCGAAACAGCTCCGTTTTAATATTATAATAATAATAACAATAAATGTAATTAAGAAGGAAGCTGACAAGATCTTGAAATAGAAGGACCTTCTCATTGAAATACAGCGAATGTGGAAAGTGAAAGTAATCCCAATAATTATAGGAGCAACTGAAACTGTCTCCAAATCACTTAGAAAATATTTGACTAACATCCCGGGCCAACACGACATCAGGGAACTTCAGAAGACCGCCATTTTGGGATCTTCATACGTCATTAGAAAGTCGCTGTCGTAAAATATGTACATCCCTCACAATAAAACTATATAATACGCGTATTAAAAACAAAATTATCTCCGAAATAGCTGCTGCACTATGGACCTCAGGGGCAAGGTTTGTCTCGGGTACACAGAAGTAAATACCCTATAAAGGGGTGAATAGATGGAATAATAATAATAATAATTACGTTGAGCAAAATCTGGTTTAAAAACCTGGTTGTCCTTCAGCCAGTGAAGAAATCCAAGCTCTTTATTAGATAAAATGTCCAATAACGTCTTCACAATATCCCACCACCGGTCCCTGGTTTGTATGGCGTTTGAAGTTACGATGGTGTGAACTGCAAAGGATGTGAAAGGAAGCGGTCGTGACCTAATCTGAGGCAGCCCACTACTCCGAAAGGTCTTGGGGGAGATGAGGAAAACCACGAAAAACTTCAGTCGTCTTTAATTCGATATCTGAACCCAGATTACGAATCAGGAGTGCCAACCACTTGGCAATAGAAGTTAGGAAGCCAGGAGTAAATTGAATCTAGCAAATGGAAGGGGATACGGCCCGTGGACACCCCTGTGACGCACAAAGCGACTTATTGTTCCTGGAGCAGCAGATGCGGCCCAGACTTCCGGTCAGAAAAGCAGCTCGCTCGTAAAACGAAATCGTAACGCGTTTTCAACTGTGAATGTCGTCACAGAAGCTTACAGCGCCAATGTACAGGGCCACCCTGTGTTGCAGCGAACAGGCACAAAGACTGGCAGAATTCTTAAATGCCCGCATCCACTGAAATTCTATTATTCTGACGTAATACTCGGTTTATAACGAGACAGCGTGATTAAGGACAACTCTGACTTGAAGATGGCTGTCTTCTGGGTTGTTGCGCCGCGCAGTCTGGTAGACGTTCATCGAGGGCAATCTTACGATGATGATGATGGCGTTGACGAGCATCTCTGAAACGTCGGTACACTTATAAACGGTGCAACACCCCAGAAGACCGCCATCTTCATACTCGCCGCCGTGAGAACATCAAAATCTCAGTTCGTATTTGTCTTCAATTCTCACAAACCGTCTTTCGAAATTCTTTGTGTTTGTGTGTTCTATCTGAAAACTTAAACATTAAAATGTATAAAATTATAATTACGCCGTTTTGTATGGGTGTGAAACATGGTATTTTACATTAATGGTGAGAATATAAGAAAGGGTAACCTTTAAAACAAAAATCAGCGATCTGTTTAGTAAAGCTTACTGTAGCAGAGTAAGTCATGATAACCTTCACATGGTCGTTCCCCCTTAAAATAAAAACCAAAAAAAAATGTATGACATAAATTTTTAGCTCTTTGAGCCGATCTCAAAATACTTTGCATAGGCCGTCAACCTTGTAACAGCTTCATAACAATTTCCTCCACTTGGATCAGACATAAAATCAGTACCGTTCTACCGCTGCGCTAACCACATTTCATCTATACCAATATTTCTGGAAGAAACGGCTTGATTTATCGTGTTTATCATTTCAACAGAGGATTTAGAAATTTCAAATAGGACATGGCATTATAGGAGATGGTGAGGCAACCAGTCTACACTTCATTTGATACGGACAGACAGACAAATGGGAACGGGAGTGAATAAGGACGAAGGAAGGAAAAATAAGGCTAGCGAAATTCTTAAAGCTAACGACAGAAATGAAATATTGCCTTTCTCATTACGTTAACAAAATTACAGCCCTTAGAAAGGGCCGCGTAACTTAGGATTTGTAACAAACAGTGGCTCTATTTTAAGAAGACTGTCATCTGGATTGCTAGAATTTTACCGACGTATGTGCTGGCGGTAGCAGGGACCTCTGAAACATCGGTAAACTTCTACCGGACTATACGGCGCAACAACCCAGATGTGAGAACCTGTAACATCATTTTGAGAATTTATTTATTTATTTCTATGGCTAAAATCATCTATAAAAATAATGAGATCAGTGGAAAAAATAATGTCTTCTGTTATCAGACATTAAAATATATAGGCCGACTCAGGATCGTGGCCGGTTTTAGACCTAAGGGTTCTGCTACCAGGGAGGGAGGGAGTTATACCGACAAGGGGTACGTTCAAGATGAACATGTGAACAAGGCGTATAAGTGGCGTGGTGGTCTTCCTCCCATGCATATTCTTAAACCTAAATGTCTTCGTTTGGTCATCTACGCAAGTAATTTGAGAATCTGCAAACAAAGCTTACGCGAGCAGAAAGGAAAACCCAGTTCTTTGCTAGATTCACCTCGTAAGATCTTTAACTTCGAGAAGGCGAAGCGAGCAGAAATGCAGGTCAAGATAACACACGGCACGGCACAGCGCAAGATACATCCCGCTTCATCGTGTCAGCAAGAATCATAATTCTTTTATGAGAGCCGCTGATGTTACCAGACATCTTCGTTGCCTCACCAGCACTCGCTTTGTGGTACGGAAGAAGCAACACGGACATTATTTTTGATCTGAGGAAGCAAAGTGCTTCGGATAAGCTCTTTGGGAAAGAAAAAATACAACAACAAAAACAACGCACGCAGTCTCGACATGAAAATTTCAGCAAAGAGGGAGATAAAGGGCAGACAGAACAGAAACCTGCAATTCCACAGTTAACCACCATTGTTATTCGTTCAAAAAGGCTCTCGTGGTTTACAAAACACTCAATGAGCGCATACTCTGCGAACGTGCAAACGTTATATCACCCCATCTACTTCTAGGTCAACCAAGTGGACTATTAAACATTTGGAGGCGTTTCTCACAATCCCTTGATTCAATAGCGCTAATATTTGTAGAACATCCCTTAAAATACGCCACGACCACTTCCTTTTCACCCACGTTCTTTCTATATCATTCAAACGTAAATAACCGCTGCACTTACATAACGTCATTAAATTGCCAAATATCGATTCATATATCAGTAAAACGTATATTTATCTGAGGAAAATATAAGGATTTGTAGTCTTCCTGTTTCCTGTAACGTAGACTGCATGTAATACACCAAAAAGTTATAGTGGAACCACGGTTCCGGATAATTTGACGTAAATACGTCTATACGGTAAGGAGTTTATATAGTGGCTGTTGCATTGTCTTATCTTGGTTGCGCGATTCTTGTAGGAACGCTTGTAGTTGCTAATGATGTGGAAGCATTAACTTTACAAATTGTTGATATTTCCTAGGTAACCATCTTACACACATTTTTCGTTACACTTTTTCGCGGAATGACACTGACCCTTCCATATAGACGTATTTACGTCAAAAACGCCTGAATTTAGGCAATACGCACCATTATGAGTAACAGTGTTGCTGATTATAAAGAAGGCGGGCGGGCAAAATGGAATTCACGCTAAATCTACTCCGGGACACAACAGAAATAATTCATTAAGGAGCATTTTCCCTCGAAACATTATAAGACGGCGTTGCTGTCCGGAATACCAACATCGACAAAACGTCCAAAGTTCCGATTCGATGGGGTTGCAAGTAGTGAGCGGGAGTTCGTGTCTGGTTCATTTTAAAGTATCATAGGCACTGCACATTATCTGAGGTGTAAATTATATTTAATATTCACGACGTTTCGGGAGTTGGCTAAATCCCCATCTTCAAAAAAATTAGTTTTCAATAATCACAGAACTGTGTATAAAATATGCCTCAAAACAATTGGCAATGCCCGATATAATATTTTTTAAAATGAAATTTAAAAAAAAAAAACTGCAAATGACAGACCAGCTATTCAGGAGCCGGGGCAGACACCAGACATCAGACATCACGGTTCTGCGTTTCATTTCTCAACCTTTGAAGAACCCGTAGATTATTTTCTTGCGATTGTGATGATCGAATTTGATTCTTCCAACACAAGACCGTGTATGTTTGTGTTAGCTCGGGCACCGCATAATTTCCTTTGCAGAGCAGAGCAGCCATGTGCAAGGATCACCCCCCCCTCCGCCCCCATCCCATTTCCGTTCGCTTCCATAATTCCATCAGCATGATTTTTAAAACTCCAGCATAACAGAAGCAGCAGCACTGGTAATAAAACTCCTCCAGCCTCCTTTCTTGCCCTCTGAGCCGCGGTTTCTGTTTCTTTCTGAACGCGCATCGGTTTTGTTTCTGTTGAGGACCTGTCACCACCCGCGGTCCCCTGTTTGTTTACATCTCCACACCGAAAAGGTACGTCGTCTCTGCTTCCGAAGGAAAAATATCCATCCAGCAAACTCTCATTTCTAATGTTACCGAAGCGGAATGAATGTATTTGCGGTGCGGCCAGAACACGGCTCTAAATGTCAAGATGATTTAGCCCGATAGTCGATTCCCCAATCGATAAATCGCTTCTGGCTGATAGAATACGCCTACATAGAGAAAAGGCCATAAGTCGACTTTTTGTATCGATCTAAATATTCTGCATCCTAACTACCCTGAAGATGATTCCACCACGAATAAGACATTTCAGTGCGCGTCGCTTTAGAACCTATTTGAATTCTTAATGAAAGTCTATTAGTCCTTTGAAGCATCTGCGTACATAATATTTAGGAATTCAGTCCGTACCGCGAAGAAAACACAACTCTTCACCATTACGAAGATCAACTGGTTAACGCTGTTTAAGGAAATAATCGCTGTTTATTCTGAGACACGCACTGCGTACATAATATTTAAGAATCCGGTCCGTACCGCGAAGAAAACACCACACTTCACCATTACGAATATCAACTGGTTAACGCTGTTTAAGGAAATAATCGCTGTTTACAGTGAGAATCATATGAAATTCATGAATGCACTCCAGGGGAAAAATACAGAGTCACTGCTTATTAAAATAAGTGGTTAACATAGTTTGAAATTGTCTTCAAAGGGTTAAAACCACCCCGTACATTTATCTGTCAGCGTACGTAACACAACATCGTAATGAAAGCAAATTTTCATAATAGCTCGTGTGCGTCGGTACAATCCAGAAGACAGCCATTGGAATGTATTTGCCAATACATTCCAATTATCTTCAAAGTCTAACATCGTGAACAACCAAATGGATTTCTGGCCCCGATGTGACTTAGGTATTGGATATCCAGACTACCTGGGTACATGATTGCCATGGTTATCTTAATTGAACGTAAAAAGTGACAGTGGAACCACGGTTCCGGAGAATTAGACGTAAATACGTCTATACGGAAAGGAAGTTTATATATTGGCTTTATTCTAAATATTTCCTTTATACATGCTTTATAATTGCGTAAAGTTTGATTAAGACTTTGCTTATTTAACTTGATTTAGTTACGCTTAAGATGGGTCTGTGGTAGCTGAATGTAATGTAATGTAATATAATGAAATGTAATGTAAGATAAGGAAATGTAATGTAACGTTTCCTAGGTAACAACAATTCCGAGTAAACACGACGTTTCCTAGGTAACAAATTGTTGATATTTCCTAGGTAACCATCTTACACAATTTTTCCTTACACTTTTTCGAATGTTTCCTAGGTAACCATCTTACACACTTTTTCCTTACACCTTTTTGCGGAATGACACTGATCCTTCCATATAGACGTATTTACGTCAAAAAGATCAAATTCTGGCGAACTGTCATTACATTTCCCAACCAGTCACTAACTTCAGTGGTCCATACATGGCACGCGTACCACAGGCTGATGGCCAGTGTACTAAGCGGACAGGGCTAGACTAGACAGATGGAAGCAAGGGTCTGAAGACCTGTTGGCGTCTCTAGGGGCCGCGTGTGCCCACCACAATGTCCATTTTCAGCACTGATGCTGAGCCGTTGAGAGCCCGCTGTCAATAATGTCACGAGGATTAAGAATTACTTGTCGACAGTTCCGACAACTGAACAAAAAGGAACAACAGTGCTGCCACAATACATAACAGAAAAGGCACATGACACATTTTTTCACTATCCAAAGTTATTAAAGCTCGCGAATACGTCGTTAAATCAGTAGAGAGTTTACTTAATTTTAATTTCTTTGTGATGTTGGGTTTGTATTGGTTGAATGTATGTAAAGACATGATTAAATAATTCAGGTTTGTGAGTCGGTCCTCACAACTTCATTTATTATGTTTTCGTTCGTGTGTAAAACGGCGATAAACCGAATGACAGGTGCTCCGAGAAGCCAGGTGAATACAACATAAACAAATACACTTCCCAAACCTAGAATGTGATAAATAGACCTAAGGTTGATTACCTCGTGTCCGTCCATTAAAGCTCTTTCATATAAACCATACAAAATACAATGATAACTATATATATAACATCTGATTCAACATTCTGTAACTTTACATTTTGCGCGCAGAGAGAATTATTTCAAAGAGCGATTGTTTCTTTAGACAACATTATCCAATTGACGTTGATGCGGTGAAGTGTTGTTTTCTTTGAGGTACGGGTTGGATTTTTAAATGTTATTTTGTTAGGTATCGATTTGTAGCAGCTTCGACAGGAAAACAGGAGAGTAACCTGAGAAATTCCCAGGGCATTAACTACGTAAAAAGTAAAATCTAATATTTATTCTGAATATAATTAATAACGGGATTAAATATATATTTGTTCAAGGGATCGGTATCAGTTTACAGATTTGATGTCAAACTTAGCTGCATGAATCCGTTAGAACATTACAACATAATTCTGCAAGTAATCCTCTTTCCAACATGACACCGATTCTTTTTACCGTCTTCCGCAATCAAAGTTTCTAAGCAAGAATGCGAATCCTGAAGGCCCATTACTTCACAGACGGAATGATATGTCTGCTAGTTCGCTGATACTGTCGCCAGGATACCACATTTGTGCAAAAATGCAATGGCATAATTCACTGTCTGAACAGAGAGAGTTGAAATTACTGACCGCCTTTAACCTCCCACAATAAACAAATACAAAGGCGACATGAACTCTCTGAAGTCCGAAGCTCATGCAAAATAGTATTTAAGAATCCAGTCCGTACCGCGAAGAAAACACAACACTTCACCATTGCAAAGATCAACTGATTAACGCTGTTTAAGGAAATTATCGCTGTTTATTACGAGAATCAGAGGAAACACATTAATATAAAACGCACAGTTAATAATTCTTAAAGCGAGTGGGACACATAATTACAAAATCCTGCTACTATGCCATATCCTGAGTAAGATCAAATCCATTTCACACCCTCAAACAATTTTAATATTATCTCAAAATCAGAGCCTACGTAGTTTTTCCTGCTAAAATTTGTTACAGATTTCTTGTCTCCCCATGCGTGTTACATGTTTCGTCCATATTATTATTATTTTTTTTTTTTACAAATAAGCACTATTTCAGGGGAAATTATTACAACATAGTCTTTAGATTCAAAGTTGTTTCATATTCGGTAATTCATTCTTACGGCCTGTAAAATTCTGGCAAAAAAAGTTTGTTTTCAAAGTGCCTCCTGGTGGGGGGATGGGGTGGTATGACTAAATGACAAACAAATACAATAATAAATTTTCAAATTACACTTTGAACATATAGATGTAAGATAGATCCAGAACGCATCAAAATTTCTGTTCTTAAAAATTACTGCCGAGCTCCTACGACACTCGACAACAAAAGACCTCAGTAGCAACCGCTGAGGTCACCAGTCACAAGTCTCGAGACGACAATAATTAGCAATGCAATTTGCGTTGGCTTCTGACACCGGGATTTCACCCACAAACACCACGACGCAGAATAAAAACAAATCCCACGAGAGACACCTCCAATCTACTACTTCTGAATGACCCCTTCGGGCCGACAAAGACTTCTCCTCCCGCCCCTATATATTCTTCATTACGGCACCATAGTTGAGTAGATTACAGAAAACTTTAAAAACGCGGGGACTGCGCCATCCTATGAAGGGAGATGCGGTTTTCGAAGCAGGAGTTTTACATGGAGATTTCTCAGGCCTGCTCCCTCTTTGTCTCTCTTCGGGATGTAATAACAAGTGACAGGCGATGTGGTGAGACGGTCTCCTGGGAGACGGGGAATAGGAAGGACATGACAGAGACTGCATTAATACAGCCGCGTCGCGACGCGACAGGACGTCGAGTAGACTACTCGCGTGTAATAATAAGCAGGTTACAAACAAAGCCTTCGAATTACAAGCATTTTCTTTACTTGTATCTTACTTACTAGCTTCCCCGCTATCAGCATCTCTGAGCAATTCACCGTCCCACTATACGCCATGTAGGCACCTTGGGGGAGAGAAGGTATAGTAACTCCATACAGCAGAGACGCCTTTCTTAACAAGCCAACAACACGCTCAGCTGCTCAAGAAATTCCACGCCTTTTATGAAAACCATAAGTTCATTATCAGTTTCATAAGAGCCGGTGACCGGCAGTAAAACCTATTTTCCAAGGAACAATTTTAATATTATCCTCCCATCTACGCCGTGGTCTTCCGAGCGATCTTTTACATTCAGGCTTCCCAACAAAAATTATGTGCACATTTATGTCTTCTCTATTCAATCTACGTATCCAGCCCGTCACACCCTAACTTATTTATTTACCAGAAAAATATTTAGTTGGCAGTAGAGACTGTGGTGTCCCTCTTTATGCAATTTATTCTGATGCATGCGACAGATAAGAGGAAGGGTTCACAGAATCTGCGCCAGATGAGAGAACATCGTGGACTTACCCTTCGCTCCAATCGCTTCTACTCTTAGAAACGAGGCTTCTTACCTGAAAAGAAGAGAACGGAATATAAGCGTGTTTCATGAGCACGTTTATAAGTAGAATGAACTAATTAAGTGAACACATGATCAAGAATAATGAAACACAGAATCCCCACAGAACGACTGTCATATGGAGGAGGCATCTTGAACGCGAACGAGCGCCCACAGAACTACGTTTAGACTTCCCGCGTATCTGCAGTGTCAGAGAAGTTGCCGATCCTTCCAGGGGAATCCTTTTAAGACCACAAGACTGGGAACTTAATAGACGCCATAACCATTCTTACCAGGATTAATCCGACGTGTTCCGGTTCAAAGTTTTTATCCCTTGTCATTTTCCTTCAACTGCATGTTCTAATATAACTTCTTATATATCGCACTTACTGTTCTCATTCCTGTTAAAGTGTTCGGTTTCGTTATCTCATTTATCTAACACGTCAACATAACTCACGAGATCATCTCACAACCTCAGGTTCCTGGAACGCATTCAGTCCTGAAGATGGAAGAATTATATTTCTCCGAAACGTTCGTATCTACCTACAAGCTCCACATGGTGCTACAACCCTGAATACCAAAAACGCCGAGAACCCCTACTCTCGAGTCAGATTATTTGCTATCCAATAACCAAAGTATTTAACGAGTAATTTAAAGAAAGTACCACAATTTAGACTATGGTTCGTATTTACCCTTAAGATGAAGGCGACACGTTCCTAAAAGAAGGTTGGAAATTACCAACAGACATCAAAGCGTAATTTAATTTATCTTATATTTTTAATAATATATTGGGTTTTGTCTTTTTATAACTATTTTTTTCAGACTTCTGCGCCATTACACTGATTCCCTGACAGGACGTCACGACTTTGTCTGTCAAAACGAGAATGAAAAAAATATATCACGTTCAGGTAACACTCTGATTATAATCAGAGTGTTAATGAATATTAATCAAGTGACCACCTCGCCCACGCGCCCTGCTTCAGCAACAATGAGAACCGAGGTTATTGTTGGATAACACATCTGGAACAATGGCATCGGATCATGCTTTCTTCGACAACGAGCTTGGATACCGCTTTTGAATGCCTTGCTGACGTAATCGCTCGCAACAACATTTTTAATTGTTTCAAAGAACGGTTTCGACACGTATTACTTTACGAAATTTTAAAGTTGTCCTCTAAATTTTTAAAATTTTAAACCATTACAACTGGAGAAAAATAAATCAGTCTCAAAATCAGGCATCGGGAATCAATCCAGGGACTACGCAAATAAATGTCTTCATTCCGACACTGAGGTGTCCGCCCCAGATTTTATTTGGGGGTGTACGGTGGGGTGGGGGTGGGCTGGCTGCCTCCGTCTCCTCTTTGTGTCTTATTTTCCAACTGAGCGCTTCCCTCGGGACCAGGCGCAGAGCTGTTCCCTCACTTTGTATCTGATATCCAATCTCGCTGTTTCTGGAACAAAGCACTCTATTTTCCGATTGGCTATTCCCATGAGAATAGACAGTTTCGTGTAACCAATCCTGGCTTCTTGTTAGACGATCAAAGAAGAAATGGACAAGGCGCGAATGAGATGTGGAACAGAGAGAAAGAGATATTCAAATAACTCAGGCGAAAACGAAGAATCAGAGATAATGGAACCTATACAGCACAGACTGAGAGTGTCTGAGGAGAATATGTAGACCTAAGAGGGATTAAGTGATATAGGACGTACAAATCTGCATAATGAACGGATTCAAATGCTGTATGTACTCTTGAAGAAACATTACCAGGGTAATAACTTTACTCCTACCTAAGGGGAACACAGACTGAGAAACGTAGTAAAACGCTAATTTTATGCAGATGAGATAATAGATAGGTTTAATAGAACACTGACACAAAAGCAATGTTGCAAACCTTTACAATAGAATATAACTTAAAAATCAAACAAAATAAATATTTCAAGTTTGAAGTTTCTTAGGGCTTTGAAAATGATGATGATCTACTTCTGGGATTTTTATCCGTTTAGAATCGTAAGTAGATACCAAGATTTCAGTAAAAAAAAAAAACCCATACTGTTTCCATTTTCAGGGCTGAAGTGGCGATGATAACCAATCAAATGTTATGTCATGTCGTGTACTTCAGATCCGTCCAGATGCTTTAGAATTGTGAGGCCAAGGAATTATTAAAATTACGGACATCACAGCGACAAGCAAAAATGAAACAGAGTTCACGAGGTTGTAAACTTTCTGCACTATTACATTTGCAATAAAATTACGCAAAGAAATTTCTACAATTTGTATAGTCCGTATTTGCAAAACACCCTGATTTATCTTTATTGTGTTTTATAATAATAATTATTGACAAATGTTTTTAGATAAAACATCTGAAAATGGTTTCGAACTGAACAGAGAACAGAAATACTTATTATACTGCAATCGACAATTTTTGTGGTACTCTGCCTGAACGAACGCCCATTGTTTCCGTCCGTGTTTTTGTTTTAAAGCTCCATTGAAATGGGTTCAATTGCCCGGAACCACCACGTAATGAACAATAAAACTCCGGGGTAAATCACAACACCCCAACCCCTTCCCTCGTCCTGTGTAATAGGAGGAGCGACTGGGGTTATGTTTAATTATATTCATAACTCGACAAAAAGGCGATCTCCAAAACACAATGTTCTTTTGATGAGGGAGGGAGGGCCCGTATTTTCACGCCCCTCAGCAGAATATGACGTAGAGCATGTGGATGACGTCAAGATCAATCTAATCGATTGTGAACAAACAATTGAGGTCGTGGAGGGTGCGGTGGTGGTGGTGGTGGTGGTGGGAGGGGGGCATGGTACCGCTGCAGTGCGGTCGGATCAGAGTCAACAACTGAACAGCATCCCCACAACACACAATCAGGCGTCGCGTGGCACAGGAAGTCCCTTTATTCGTCTTCCGGTCTACTGAGCTCCCTTCCAGTTCGTTCTAATTAACTCATAATCTGAGCTGTTCTGATCTCAGCCAGCGCCCACTCGCAGTGCGTGTGGAACCGACTGCTAATGAGTGTTGCCGGGCAGTCAGCAGAATCTGGACCAGTGTCGTCGCTGTCAGACACGAGCTCGCCGAAACACGATTTTTTTTTAAACCCAATCCCACGGAACAGAGAGTCCTTCTTGAGTGGAAGCTGACAGTCACTCACCTGGTTACAA